>JAABOM020000092.1:25381385-25398013 GCA_011800125.2 Solanum clarkiae
GAAAAGTGAACAATTCACTTATTTTGAAACATCAAAAATTTCTCAACAATTCACTTAATATGAAACGGAGGGAGTATCTTTTATGTCAAGCAAGTATATTGATGAAGCTCTACTTGTTGTTATCTTTTATTAAACAAGTGTAAAATTCAGAGACGGAGCTATCATTTAATTAGGGCTTCATCTGAATCTTCTTTGACAAAAAAAAATTATTATTGTTATTTATATATAATCAAAATGATTATTTTTATATATATGATAGAAGTTGAACCACTTTCAACTAGTTTATGTCTTAACGAAAATTTTGATTCCGTCAATAATAAATTTTAAGTGGTGTCCACAATTAAGCAAAATCACATACATACAAGAAAGATTTAATTTCAAAATATCCACAAAACACATGAAATGATTGGGCAACTCTCATCAAAAGAAAACAAACATGTGGAACAAATATGTGGATGGACTGCTACTTGTTGTCCTTTTCATCAGATAGTTAATTTTTTTTTCAAAAGTACAAATAATATTATTATAATTGAATTTTCAGTGATAAAGACTTGTAAGTTTTGACAATTTAATTTCTATTAATTATCATTATTTTAACAATTTTTTTATTAATTTAATAAGGTTCAAAAAAAGTTTAATTTTTAAGCATCAGCAAGAGACGAATAAGTCATGGCCTCATGACCTTCTTCTTTTTCTTTTTTTTTTTTACTAATAAAAGTGAATAATGTTTTCTTCATTGAGTAGTCATGACTCATGATTGTTTGAACTTATAAATTATAAATTTAATTAGATTTTTTTAAAATTTATTTTTGTATTAATGTATTAATCACTTTATTCTTTTGCTTTTGTTTGCTAGAATAAATAGATACAGAGCGAATTGAACTTTTAATATATTTAATAATTGATAAACTATATTATTATTATTACTATTATGATTTATAGGACTCAAAATATCATTATTTTTGAAATTTTCATGTAATAATAACATAGTTTTTGACATAACCCATGCAAGATTCATGATTTAATAGTATATGTTCATTTTTCTCTCTCATTTTTTATCTTAATTTACATGACTTTATTTGAATTTCGAGAGTCAAAATTAAAATATCCCACATTTTTTTTTAAAATAAAGATTATTTTAGAACTCCTCCTTGTTAGCCAAAAATACACTTTAAATATCTTTGCAGAACCAAAGAATCCAAAATTCTGTATGGCTTTATTGATATCATGGAGACCATCTTCTGCTTCTAATATCAGTTTCCCATTTATAGTAAAGAAAACATCTTCTTCTAGATCTGTAAAAATGGGTTCTTTTGGTACTAACAATATTAGTTGCTGTGTCAGTTCTTCAGCATCAATAATGGTGGCTAAGAGAAAACTTCCAATTTTGCTATTTGATGTTATGGATACTATTGTTCGTGACCCTTTTTACCATGATGTCCCTGCTTTTTTCAGGTATTTAGTATGTTTGAATTTCAGTTTGCCCCCTTTTACTGTTTCTCTGTTGAGTTTAAAGATTCCATTTTTATGTTGCAATTCTTGAAATTGTTGAGATAATAGCTCAATGGGTTTCAGGTTGTCCCCTTTAGTGTTTTTTTCTGATGCTTTTTTCTGTGGAGGTTAAAGATCCCATTTTTATGTTGACTTTTTATGCTGGAATTCTTGATTTTGCTGAATGTTGAATTTTAGTTTGCCCCTTTCCTTATGCTTTTTCTATTGAGTTTAAAGATTCCATTCTTATGATATATTGTTATGCTGCAATTCTTGAATTCATCAGTCAATAACTCAATGGGTAGCCGAGGGTCTATCAAAAATAGACTTTGCCTATGAGTGGGAAATTGGTTTGCCTACACTTTATCATCTTACGACCTGACTTTGTAGGGACTTAAGGTATTTACTATGTTGAGTTTCAGTTTGCTCCTTTTCTGATACTTTTTCTGTTGACTTTTAAAGATCCCATTTTTATGCTATCTTGTTATGCTGCAATTCTTGATTTCTCAGTCAATAACTCAATGGATAGCCGAGGGTCTAACGGAAATAGTCTCTTTGTCTATGAGGTAGGGGGAAGGTTTGCATGCAATCTATTCTCTCCTGACCCCATTTTGTGGGACTTAGGGGTATGTTGTTGTTATTGTTGTAATAACTCAATGAGTATTTAGTATGTTGAACTCCACTTTTCCCTTTACTGTTTTCTGATATTTCTGTTGAGTCTAAAGGTCTCATTTTTATTATGGAATTCTTGAGTTGCTCAGTCAATAAGTCAATATTAATCCAGTACTTCTTAATGGTGTGGGCTATATGAATCTTCTGTTACTATTTCGCTCGAGCCCAAATCAATTCTTGAATTGCTATGTGTAAGAAGTTAGCAGATGGAGTTTTGACTTTTGGCTCCTCCATTGGATAACAAAAAGAAGAAAAAAGAGGAAAAACGAAAAGGGAAAAATAAAGTTGTAGCCACTTGAGCTTGATTAGAGTTTGACTTCTGATCGGTATGAATATGTATATTAGTATACGATTTTAAGGGAGTATACAAACGAAACAACAACTCTGCCTCAGTCTCAAACAAGTTGAGGTCGGCTATATGAATGTTCACTATTGCATTTAAGCTCAACTCATGCGAAGTTTATAACTGAAAGATCGGTCATTTGCGACACTTATCCAATTTGAGGAGAAGTGGAAAAATTAAAAGAAAAAGAAGATGTAACTGCTTGGCAAAAAAAATTAGATGTACTTTTTCTTCCACTAATTCATTGCATGATGATTAAAATCTATTATCTTAATTTTAGAGTAAAGATATCTCGATCATCTGTATGTCATAACAGTCCTCTTAGCCTTCATTGTAATTGGAAAATTATCTTCACATTGATATATGTAATAATATTTCATATGTGTCTATAAACTAAAATAGTTTGTTATTAGTTCAATCAACTAATATGGTGGGATTTCGCTGGGTATGTTGTTGTTTTTGTACTTCAATCAACTTATATCGTTGCTCAGCATTATAGTTCATATCATGATATAATTCTTAAAATGTGCAATTCCACAAAAATCTGAGTATAAGCCCCATTGGCCCTACTTCAGCTGGCATATGTAACTTAACTCGGGCAGTTGAATTACATATCTTACTCATCACACAACTACCAGTCATCTTCCCAAATTGTTCCAACAGTGTTTCTGAATCCCTTCTCTTGTAGCAAGCAAACCGGTTATGTTTGAATGCGAATTTGTTTCCATCTCAGGTTGATGCAAACTACTCTGGTGATGGTCAAATGCTGCTTTGGGATTCTTTTACCTCGTTTCTTTCATCACTTGGTTTTTCCGTTGTTTTTCGTTCAAACCGGAGCAGATTTTGCTCTTTTCTCTTTTATTTTTAGCTTATAGATCTTTTCTGGTCCTGTTTCAAATTGAGATTTTTTATTCAGAATGTCAATGAAAGAATTGCTGGAAAGCAAGCATCCAACTTCCTGGATTGAGTTTGAAAAAGGCCTTATCACTGAGGTATGTTGAGAAGTGTATTCTACTTGTCACTACTTCAAGTAGCTAGACATTTTGATGGAGGCATATTACTATATATTTTGTTTCTCTTTTATCTCGAAAGATGAAGACCGTGTTCGTCTATTTTGTTCCTCGAAAGATGACAACTAAATCAAATATAATCTAGTTTTTCATACCTTTTTCACTTGGGAGCACATAAGACATTCTTCCCTCTTTGATGACAACTTTGTCTCTTAGCGTTCTTTTATGTGTGAATTGAAACCTCGAGAAATGGCAAAACTGTTTTTGTGTGACCCACAGGATTGAGCATGGGAGCAGTCACTAATGCTTGCATCAGGATAGGTCCTTCGTGGTGGCCCTTCTTGGACCCTACTAATGCGGATGCTTTGTACATTGGACGCCCTTTTTTAGTGTTCTTTTGTGTGTCTATAATATAAACACTCCCGTAGATGACCTTTTCATTTGATTATTTTTCTGTTAATTTTTGAGCGCATGTGCTATAACCCTTATCAGAAGACGAGAAATATTAAGGAATTGGAAATAATTTGTGTTTGTATCCAAACAGCACCTTCATTCATTAAGCTGTGAATGTTGCATTTTTCTTTGTTCTTTTTTAGTGTGTGTGTGCACACTTATCTCTCTTTTTGAGTTCCAGCCATCTCCTGGTTGCATCTGTTGACAGTCTTAAAGGAGATTTACATTTATAGTTCAAGTTACGTTTTTAAAGTTGAACTGGAAGATGAGTTCTTTTTTGACTTCCCTCGACTGTGTTTTCTCTTTTCTTAATATATAAAAGTTTGTTATACTACTCTTTTCAGGATGAGTTGACTCGGAAATTCTTCAAGGATGGAAGATCTTTTGATATGGAAGGTATGTTAGACATTCTCGGATGTCAGCACCTTATCACACAGTGTCAGACAACTTCATGACATATTCATGATGAGTTCATACTTTCATTTTAGCTCGTGTTTAGTAAATCTATCCATTGTAATCTCTCAATCTATTCTTATTATGAAGAGGAGATACAAAATTTGAATTAAAATGTTAAATAGTATAAGATCCGGGCCATGCATCAACCATTTATTCTTGTCTAAATGTGTAAAGTCGTTGAGGAAGTGCAGAATGGGCATTATTGCTAAGAACTGATGTATGAATAATATTCTCAACTTCTTTCGGAGGAAGATCCTACCATCATTTCCTAATTGTTCCTTTGGCTTCTGCATTATTATGATCAATGTTAGTGAAGGTTGATTTAATTGCTACTTTTTCGATCTATTAGGATCTTTTGTTTGTTCATTATAAACTGAAAAACCACTTTTTGTCAGGTCTCAAAAGCTGTATGAGAAGAGGATATTCCTACCTTGAAGGTGTTGAAGGATTATTGAATTCATTGAAAAGAAATGGTTATGAAATCCATGCTTTCACGAATTATCCTATTTGGTACGACAACAACTACACCTTAGTCCCAAACTAAGATGGAGTCGGCTACATAAATCCTTACTTACCATGATACTCCATATAAATATTAAACAAAATAAAAAATAATCAATTAAACCTTCATTACTTTCAAAATTCGTATATTCAAGTGTTTCAAACTTTGTTCTTTTTTCAGGTACCAAATGATTGAGGACGAGCTAAAACTCTCAAATTACGTATCTTGGACATTTTGTTCCTGTATATTTGGTAGTTTTCTCTTTACCTTCACAGACTTTCTATCTCTCAACTTTTGCTTGATCGATATTTCATTATTCGAACTATGAAAGCAGTATCTAATGCTTGCATTAGGGTTGGTTGTCTACATCACACCTGTTGGGGTGCGGCCCTCTCCCAGGCCCCGCTAACATGAGATGCTTTGTGCATCGGCTGCCCTTTAATATTTCATTGTCTGGCTAGCCCCTTACGTATTCTTGTATATGTAGAGTTTGGGATTCAGGATGCTTGTGTAAGCAACCAGAGGCAAATCCGTGATTTCATTTATGTTGTTGTAGTAGCTTGCTTTGGAATTTGGATCTTTAAAGGTTTTTCTATTCAATTCCGTAATTCTTTTTTGTTACGATTCTTGGTGAGAATCAATGAAGTGGCATGTCCATTTCGGTGTTTATGACGACTTAATTGAATATTTGGCTCTATAGATCATCTTTTAAGCGCTTCGTGGGTTGAGTATGTATCTAAATGTGTTATCCAAGTTTAATATGTTCAATCATACAGTCAAAGTTGCTGTGTTATTACTTGGTCCGCAAGACTTATATTTCAAATGCTGATCGTTCTATCCTTTTTTCTGTCGTACTGCATCTCAAACTTGTGAAATTTCGGATTCTGATCTGCTTTTGTTCCTTGCCAAAAAGTTCCATAACCTTAAAGTTGCGGAGTAGTGACACGTGATACATAATATGAAGTGTGACTTCGATTGGAGCATAGACCTGATATTTTCATATGTTAACAGGAAAACGGAAGCCTGATCCCGAATTTTATTCAGAAGTTGTGAAGCATCTCAATGTAAAAGCTTCCAACTGCATTTTTGTTGATGACAGGTATGTCCCATTATAGTGTCTGCTTTAAAATTGTGCTGCTCGGACTCTTCCAAAATGTTGCGTTAGTGTTGGATAAATGAAAATGAGGTAACTAGTAGGAGAACTTAAACATAAAGGACAAGTTGATTTTGCTACCATGGCTTATTTCTCTTCTCGTGGAGCGTTACATCTCTTTACATTGTATAGTTAGCTATCCCCTGACCACAAATTTGACTACGGCCTCAATATGATCTTCATAACGCCACTATATAGACAGAGTCTCTGTCTTGGACGCAGCTCACGTCCTTGTTATTCGTCAAATCTATCTCAAAGAACTAAATCATATATTCATCTTTACAAATTTTTACATGAAAATGCAGTTCTATATTAACATGGATTGCGAAAAGGTTCATTTTTATCATTGATCGTTCAGGATGAAGAACGTTGAAGCTGCAACTGAACTCGGACTCAAAGGCCTTCAATTCAAGAATGCTGATATGTTGCGGAATGATTTGTCTCTCCTCGGTGTCGATATATCAACAAATGAAAGTCAAGATCTGATTGAATGTTCATCATAAGATTATATATGTTAATTCATGATAGTTCTGTTTTTTCCCCCTTAACATTTTGTATTGAGGAACAGCTCAAAGCAACAGATTTTAGTAACAATTTTAGGCCTCAAAAGATTTGTATATTCTTTGTGATAACCAACTTGACAATGGAAAGGATACCAATAAAGTTGCTTCTTACAAAGCTATAAATTCATTTTGATTAGTACTAAAGATAAAAAGAGAAAGGTAAATATATCCGATGCTCACATTGAAGCTCGACTATATTCGGATTCATGCTGTATAGGGCTCCATTTGGAGGGGACATTTCCTATCAAGATTTTTTCCATTATCAGGACTCGAACTCAAGACCTTTAGTTAAGGGACAAGTAAGGCTATTCGCGACACCACGTCCTTTGATGGTAGAGCAGATATGTATATTTACTCTTCATCAATGGATATATGGTTATTGAACTAAGAAATATTTCAAAACTATTTTTTTGGTTTAAAAAAGATTATATGATTTTAAAAAATTATGTCACTCTTTTTTTTCTCTCCAAATTGACTCAGACTCGATTCAAACAAAAAAACTCAATCCCTCTTCTAATGTCGAGATGTAGAAAAATGAGTGATGTAATTTTTAAAAATCATGCAACATTTTTGAAATTAAAAAATAATAATTAATTTTAGGATTCATTTTGAAAATTCAATTTGTTAACGAAAAGATAAAAGATATGATCCATTTATTAGATGGTGAGGTTATAATATACATCACAAAGAACATATTTGCTTTAAATTGCAAAATTGAAGGGGTATATTTATCCCTTATCCCATTAGCTTAAAAGAATCATCAAAATCATGCTAATAAATTACACGTTTATAAATTTTCTTAAAATGTATGTTATACACACAAAAAAAATCCAAATTTAGATTTACTTGACATAATTTATTATTTGGTATTAACAAGTCACATGTATAAATACATTTGATTGTTCCTGTGTAACTACATAATTAGGTCTCCTTTCATATATTTTGATTGTTCATTTAGACAGAGGCCAAATGAAAGGAAAAAAAGCAAGAGCCATAGCTAGTTTGTTTACAAAAGCAAAAGAATTATCAATTTTATGTGGAATAGTTATTTCCATAATTATTTTCAATCCTGGAGAACGCATTCCTATTATGTGGCCAAACGAAAATGAGTCTAAGATGATACTTACAAGGTATTTAGAGTTACCTGAAAGCGATAGGCTGAAGAAGTTTCTCGAACATGAACCCTATCTTATGGATAAAATAACACATCGAAGAGAAAAAATAAGGGAAAAGTGGAGAAAAAGATTGCTAAACAATGAGGAAAGGGAGACAAAAATCATGTTCAAACAATTGCTCGAAGGAAAGGTCAATTTATCTCAATTTCAACTTGATGCTCACAAAATAAAAAGATTGCTAAATTTATCTGCTCTCACAAGGATTAAGGTTAATGAAAGGAAAAAACAAATTATTGACCAATCTCACACTTTTCACATTTCACGACTCTTCTGTAATTTCGATCTGACCATGATGAAGAATAGTGTTGATCAAAATTGCTACTTTTCAATGAGTTTGGTGGGTGAAAATCGTGGCAAGCATAAACTCATAGAAGATTATGATGACGAATCACATTAATATTTCTATTATTGTTTTTAATAAATAATATTCTCAACTTTTATTTCGTCGGAGATCATGTATGTGGAAATTATACTATGTTAGTATAAAGACACATACTAGTATTATTTGATCATCCTAGACATATATGTGATATTTGGGAATTTATAAAATTATATTTCAATCATATATTATCTTTTTTTGCATTATATAATTTAATTTTATGAGAGCTTTATTTACATGATTATTTAATGATAAGAGTAGTATCGAAGAATGAACCAATCGAAATTTCTATTTTATTTTTTCTTAAGTATTTATATCTATATCTATATGTCGAAAAATATATTAATGTATTTAGAAGAAAAAATATATATTTATTTTTGAAAAAATTGTTATTTGAAGAAACTCTCAAAGGCCTTTGGCCCTCTCCTCTTTGGAAAAGAGTGTTCCAAAATTTCCTTCAAAATCAAGTGGAAAAAACTGAAAATAAATCCAAGAAAATTTGTGGGTTTTACACCCTTTTGGATTCTTGATCATTACCCACAATGAGTCTTACAGAATTTGCCATGGTGAGGAATTTATATTCTATTTAATATTCAAGTGTTCATTTGTGATTTCTAGGTTTGGGTAATGATAAATATGAGATTTTGAAGAAATTCTTGAGTTTTATTTGCTTTGGATTTGTAAATTGTTTGCCCAATTTGTTTGGAATGTAGTTGATGTTGGGTTTTTGGAACTTTGATAGAAGTTTTGTACAAAAAATAGGGTTTATTGTTGGTTCAGGGGTGGGGTGTGGGGCTGGAGTGGGGGATTGGTTTACCTGTAAAAATTATGTTTTTGCTTTGTATTTTGTAGCAATAAGCAGTAATTGGTATTTGTTTAGAGTGAAATAGGAGAAAAAAGTTGTATAAGAAGATTAAGTGAAAAA
The DNA here is from genome assembly GCA_011800125.2 of Solanum clarkiae. Taxonomy (NCBI): domain Eukaryota; kingdom Viridiplantae; phylum Streptophyta; class Magnoliopsida; order Solanales; family Solanaceae; genus Solanum; species Solanum clarkiae. The sequence continues at coordinate 25,390,508 of JAABOM020000092.1, forward strand.
ATGTTTCAAGAGTAGCTCAATTTTGCTCAAGTCTGAAACTTTTGACAGAAAGTTGTTGGACTATAGATTGTGATTTAAGAAGTTGGTTCGCGGAGAACGATTCAGTAGTAAACATATGTTTTTGCTTTGTATTTTGTTGCAATAAGCTGTGGATTTGTAGTTTAATTTTGTGTGAAATAGGAGAAAGTAGTTGTATAAGAAGAATGAAGTGAAAAATGTTTTAAGAGTAGCTCAATTTTGCTGAAGGCTGAAGCTTTTGACAAAAAATATGTTTGGAACTATAGATTTTGATTCAAGAATCTAACTGGAACAACTGGACCAAACCTGCTTTGTACTTTTTTTTATGTTGAAGTGATTGTTTGTAGTCGTTAAGTTTGGACAAGGATAAGTGTGAGAATATTACAAATTATTTTACCCTATTGAAGGGTTCGAATGGAGTCGATGTATCATAAAGCCATTCCAAAAACTGTAAATATTGCTTGGTGAGCATTCTCAACCTCATAATTTGATGATCTGGTCGTATTGTTTAACTTCTTTTTTTTTTTTTTTACATGAGATGCCTAGATTACGGAGGTACAAATTTTAATTGACTAAGGACAACCAAAAGAAACTGATAGCAGTTAGATAAAAGAGTATAACTCTTGTACAGGTGTAAGTTTGCATTTTTTGCATAGAAACTGTAATTATCTATTACCTTGTTTAGTTCAATAACAAAAAGCTAATTAAATGGTTTAGTCGAGTAGGACCAAATTATAAAGCCTTAACTCCTGCAATCACTTATGTTCTTGTGATTTAGTTGATAGCGTTGCTTGATCATTTGACACAACAACAACATACCTAGTGTAATCCCAAGAGGGGGGTTTGGGGAAGGTAGAGTTTATGCAGACTTTATCCCTATTTTGTAAGGTAGAGAGGCTGCTTCTGATAGATCTTCGGCTCAAGGAAAAACAATTCAAAGCAGATTACAAAAGAAATGCCGAAGTGGAGAAGCCATGGTAAATACTACATGGAGCATGACAAATCAGTCTGAGAAAAGTAGTAATTACAATAAAATACTAGGATAATCAAACTACATGGAACAACGGTTAGTAACAAAAATCAAATGACTAGTAACTACAAGAGTAATACGACAACTAACTAGTATGTAAAATACTAACCTTTTACTCTAATCCGTGTGCTCCATGACCTCCTATCTAAGGGTTCTCAGTTAATTTGGACCGGTGGCATGTACAATTTAATCACCTCTTCTAATACTTCTTTAGCCTACCTCTATCTCTCGGATCATTTTATATTCATGGTAAATCAATCTTGCTTGATGGTTAACAATCTTTTACTTAAACAATTACTCCCTCCGTACCACTTTATGTGGCACCCTTTCCTTTTGGTCCGTCCCAAAAGAATGTCACCTTACTCAAATTGAAAACAATTTACCTTTAAAATTCCCTTTTTACCTCAAAATTACCATGTTCAAATAAAATTCCCCTTTTACCCTTAATGAAATGATTCTCAACCACACAAATATCTAAGAATGATTTTAGACCACAAGTTTCAAAAGTCTTCCTTTTTTTCTTAAACACCGTGCCAAGTCAAAGGGTGCCACATAAAATAGGACGGAGGGAATAATATTTTATTTTCTTTTTTATGCCTTTATGCAATCTTTATTTTCCAAATGTAAGTGTTGTTTTTGTTGTTTTGATTTTCTATTGACCCTTGCATTGTATTAATGCAGGTAGAAGAACTGGCTTTTCTTATCAAAGATAATCTTCCTTGCAAGCATCTTATCCTATCTATGGAGGAGACCCTAGTCAATTTCCTTCTTGATGATACCAGGTATTTTAGTGTGAAGAGTAAATCAGAATGGAGGTTATGAAGATGCAGACTTACAATCGCCTGTGTTAATAGTAAACAATTTATTTTTTAGTTGTTTCAGAGAACTTATGCTTCATGACATCATCAAGCTGCGAGAATTACCATTTGTGATAGTTTGTTAGTTTGCTTTTTCACTTTTGCTTTCCTTTTTGTCTCATACAATTGTGCTCCCTTCTCCCTCAATTTATTTCCGTTTGACTTGTTATAGTTTGTTATCTGATGTCCACAAGCCTTGTCAATATTATAAGTTGGCATTTTCCATTACAGCTTCAGTCTCTGCGGGTTCAAACTCTGTTTGTTAACTTACACTAGTTCATTTTCATCGTATATCAGCAAACACTATCTGCGCCTCATTTATCGTGAATTTGTCTCAATTGTTCTTGACATCTATCACCTGTAAAATTGAATCCCTCTTTTTTTTTAAATGTACGTATTGACGCTTTTAAACAGAAATTTATATATATCAATTGATTCAAAGGAGGATAAAGATGACATTCTATGGATTTGACTTGAAATGCCTTTTTCTCATTATACAATGTGTAAATGCTATTTTCCTGAGGGTACAAGTCATAATAAATCTGGTACTTTTATGCAGTTCTGATGGAATCTTGGAGCTTGAACCAACAAATCCATATAACCGCCTTCTCTTACATCGTCTTGCTGATATTTTTGGGTAATTGCACTCAGGATGTTGATTGCTTCATATCATAATGTAATTCATTATTCGAGCAATTGGCAAGTGTAAACTGTTTTTTCTGGCAGGTTTTCTCATCAATCAGTTGGTGAAGGGGAAGCACGGCACTTGGTCTTGGAGCGTTGCTCAGATACATCAATGTATGTAAAAATAAAGTTGCACTGTCCTAAACTCGTGTGAATGTTTATATGCAGTTCTATGACCTTTCTAAACATCTTAATTGAAATCCATGAGCATGTATGTATGTACATATGTATATATATCTGCAGAGCGTCTGCGTTTTTGCAAATGTTGATATAAAGACCTTTTAGGTGAACTGTGTTGCCTACAACTGTGTTGATATAAGTGTTGCCTAGGGCTGAATCTAAGCTACTTCCTTAAGTGTTGATATACGTGTTTTAGTTTGACTTAGTATAGGTTAAAGAAATAAAGGAAGACTTTTGAGTCTCGTGGTCTTAAACGAAAGATGTGTGTAGTCCTTTAAAACTTGTAGTCTTAAGTTTTCCATGTAGAATGTTGGAATTGGAAAACTTACTAAATATAGAAAAAGGCTCTCTTTCTAGGACAGACCAAAAATGGAAAGTAAGACACTTAAATTGGGATGGAGGGAGTAATTTTTTGGTTGAATGACAAGGAAAGTGGAGTCTTTGGGAGTTCTACTTGTATGTATTCCTGGATACACTTTTAGGAATCATAGCCTTGTTTAAGGATTATTCAGGTGCTATCTGGTGCATATAGGTGCAGGTGTGCAGCGATTTGTGTGCGCTTATATCTTGCAATCTCGAAACATTTTCTTTAAGTCGTTGCTTATATAGCTAGTTATGTTGCTGAACAATTCACACTTGCTGTGAATGCTTTTGTTTTCATCATTGGCTAAATTTTGCACTTTAGGATATCAACCACAGAACAAACTCTGTTAGTATAGTTGGACCAAAAAGTAACAGTATTTTCATATTCTATGAAGTGAGATTTTAGATTAGATTTTGTTCTTTATGATTCTTTCATAGTTTGATTTTGCCCTTGTCTTTTAATTAGATGTTAGAGTTCTAATTGCCAGCATTCCGTTTTCTTAATATTTTGTGTATTGATCTCCTTATTTCTCCACGGCCCTCCCAAACAAAAAAAATCACCCTCTCTACCACTCTCCATTCCTCTCAGCTTATGGTCGTTTTTCCTTCTCTAATATTTCCCTGATAATTTCTCCTTTCTCTCGTTCTGGTTCTGCTTCAGCCCATCTTCAAGACTCGTCCAGTCTTTGTTGGTAGAAATTGGAATAGTTAAAAAAAAATGCATATCCCAGACCTCCGTTGGACCCAAGCAGTCACTTTCCTCAGTCAGAATTGTTTCTGCCTTTCCGGAGGGCCCACACCCGCTGGTTACATGCACAAAATCTCCGATACTCTTACTGCCTCTTCTGAGGTGACATGAAATGCTTTTAAGTGATGAAGTTTGTCATTGTCTTCTAACATTTTTTGGGACCTAAATTTGCAGACCTTCCATTCTCATTAGTGATCTCCTGTGGCAGTATGACGAACTCCAATCTCCAAGGACCGTAGATATGATATATAGAAGAAAAGAAGGTTCAGAAGGTATTGTTTCTTATCTAGTGTATGAGGTGTTCTAAGATTTATGTATTCCAGAATGGATAAGAATCCCCTAGCATATTTTTACCACTACTATAGATGAGAACTTGAAAGGACGGCAAAGTATAGGAACCAAGGAGGATTTTTTTTTTGTATTAGTAAGAAAAAATCCTTTAAAAGTAGGGAGAAAGCGTTGTCTGAAAAAGGGGAAAGTTATTCATGAAAAATCTATGAAATCTAATTTTTCTGATGTCCAAACAAGATATCAAAATTCAAATATGATAAGACACATTTTAAGTACTAAAATGGCGAGCAACAAAATAAGCATTGTTGTTGCTTTTCAGGGTCAAAGGTAGAAGAGACACCACCACCAATCCTTAACCTTTCGCTTGAGGAGAGGGAAAAAGCATATATAGCTGCTCGAAAACGGATTTTCTCTGTTGATCAAGGTGAAATAAGACCATGTATGAAGGATAGACCTCAAAAAGATCCTACAGTTGCTCGTCGTATGATTGCACATGCGCTTGGTCAAAGAACCAGGCCAGCTAATCTAGAGATCCACCATGCAAATATTGAGCAAGGTGAAGAACAAATCAAGGATGTAAATATCCAGCATAAGGAAGAACGACTGACAAATTTGGGCAAGCAAACTTATAAAGAGGTTAAAACTCCCCCTACAAAATATCCCTGTTCAGGTGGTAAGCCCAAAACCAACAAATCAAATGGAAGTAAATCACCACATATGAAGAAGAGCACACCTAAAAACACCGATGGGACAGGTTCATCGACACCAGTAAAAAAGGACGCGAAGGTTCACAAAGATAGTATTCGTGAAGAACATATTGGTGCTGCTAAAAGAATATTTGCCAATGCTCTAGGATTTGCAAGAGAAGGGAATCTGAAACAAGGAACATAAGTTATTCTTCTGGAAATGCTTGAAGAGTAGCCCAGCCACACAAAACCATTGAAGTAAACGAATGATCTCGAGCATTTTATGATTCTCTTGTGAAATCTGTGTCCAAGAGGAAACTGAACGGTGGTAATCTTGTTCCAGCCTTTGATAGCGGCATCGAATATGTTCACCAAGGAACTGTTGGGAGTATAGAATTGAAAGTTCCTGAATCCATGTCATCGACAAGTTTTAAGGTCGTAAAGTTTGTGACATTTGCCTTGTCTGTCTGCATCTCATCCTCTGCTAGCATAGATTCTCTCTTGAAGGGAACTCGCCAGCGACCATATTCCTCATTTTCTTTGGCTTTTTTCACTATGAATTATGATGTGCAACTTCATGTTAGAGTTCAATATAGTTTGAACTTGGCTTTTATGCCATGGAATTGCAAGTTACCAGTAGTAGTATTGTCTGTAAGTGGTACTCTTGAAATTTGGATTTGTGAATTGAGTTTAAGAGCAATCTGGCTTGGCTTGGCTTGGATTGTAATTGTTGTAGATTCCAAGAACCACTGTTTGTTGTTCCTTTTCTCTTTTAAATAGATATATAATAGTATAGTCACTGTTTGGTACATGAAGCATCCCGTGTTCACAGGTCCTGTGTTAAGGCCACACCCTAAAAAGAGGTGTTATAGGCAACTTATCTAACTTCAGGACTCAAACGTGTGACCTAGGACTCAAACGTGTGACCTATAGATCAAACGGAAAAAACTTTACTTCATATACACTTATATTTACCTAACATAGCTATTGCAACTGACCATTAACATTTTCATTCTGGTTAAACTAGTCCATTATATAAAGCAACAAATGAATTATAATAAAGTCTATTGATTTGATTAGCATTCTATTGAAGAGGAATATATGTCAAATTCACTTCAAAATCAAATGTCATTCTCTGATTATCAAATTTAAAAGTTTAATTTACATTATAATAAAACAACTTATAGTCCCATTGGTGGAATTTAGAGAGCACATAATATACACAAACATTTCTTTTATCTTCGGGGTGTAGTTTAGTTTTGATAGACTCCCAACTCAAGAAAATTGTTTTTCTGAACAAGTTTTCCATCAACTACATTGAAAATTAATATAAATGAAAGGCTACTATTTATAAGGAAAAATGTAACGACCCTGAAATTTTACCTACTTGTGTTGAAATAGTGTAAGTAGGATTTTAAAAAAAAAAGGAATTGTCAGTGCATTTCTTTAATATTTTAATATTTTGATCCTCCAATCAATTTTTCACTTTGTTTTTTTATTGTTAAGTGGTCTAGCCACTGTCATCTGTTTTTATTATTGTCTTTAAGTGAAATTTTCACTGATATTTCTTTATTTCATGTTCCTTTGGAGCAGTTGAAGGGACAGATCAAGCTCTCTATATATTTACAACATTCTGCTCATTTGAGAGTATGCAGATAGAGAGTGAAAAATCGAGAAACAAACATATACATATCGCATAATATTTTGAAAGTTTTATTAACTGAAGGGAGGTGTTTTATTGTGTAGAGGTTCGGCAATTTTATTCTTGTAAATTGCTCCTATTTTCTAAATCTTTTATATAAGATATTTTATATAAATGAGTTTATTTTCATGTACTTTTAAGTATCTTATTATGAGAATATTATTTATGATGAGTGAAGAATTTATCTTGATGCATCAAAATTAAATCGAAAGACCCTACATGTCACTTTATTTACTTGAGTTAGAGATTTAAGAGAAGTTGTTGATGAGGAAGTTTTATTTATTCTCTTAGTATTATATGAGGATTGTACTACTTGAAATTATATTATGTAATGAGATTTATGTTCTATGTGAAAAGAGTTTATATTAAGTTAAGTTGAGGTTAATATGACGAATTGAAAATATTTGAGTCGTTGAACATGAAAACATGTTACATTATAAACTTCTTTACATAACATGATGAGTAAGGTTAAAAGAGTCCAAATGTCCGTTTGAATTGAGTCGAGCATGATAAGTTACATGATTGTTGAGTTGACTATATTTGAGTACTTGTATATGATTGATGAATTAATGAATCTTTGAGATGAATTGAGATAACTCTATGAGGTTGAGGATGAGTTCATTGATTGAGTATTGAGGATTGAGTTACATGATGATTTGAGCATGTTTAAGTCTTGGGAGGAGTATCAAGCACCGAGCGGGGAACGAGTATACTCTTACTTTAACCCACAAAACTACTTTGCTAGCGTAAGATAGTCATGCAACATCGTTCTGGTGACTTGTCCCGCAAGTGGACATTTACCCTAGATCCAAGAGAGAGTTGATCGTCCTATGCCGTGACACGTATAGGACGGGCGTGGCAACGATGCCAATTCGTTGTACATCACCTAACTTATGGTGGTGGGAGGTATGTCGGTTAAGAGAAACTCCTAAGCAACTTTGATTGAA
>JAABOM020000092.1:25405389-25416107 GCA_011800125.2 Solanum clarkiae
TATGAAAATATTTTTTTAGTGTCAAAAATTAAATTTTTTTTTTTTAGAAGATTAGTACTATAAAGAAGAAAACAAATTGTATTTTAATTTGAAAATAATGGTTTATATATAAATGGATGTAGTAGGGGTAAAAATGATAATTTAATCCTTTTTTTACTGTTGAAATCTTCAAAAAAATAGCACTCATGCGCCCCTTTTGCGTGTAACACACATGCGTTGCCATGTTAGTGCCTTTGTGTTTACTTGATAAAAACGGGCAAGTTGGAGTGTCTATTTGTGCATTTTGAAAGTTTGAATTTTAACTTAAAATTTTGCTCCAAGTTAAGGGTCCAATTTATGTATTGTGCCAATGATGAAATGAACAAATAACTACTTTTAGCATAGATATAATTAAAAAAATAATAAATATTAATACAAACTTTTTAAATTTCACCAATGATTATTTGTCATATTATCAAATTTCGTCTTTTAGAAAGAATTACTAAACGATCAGAAAAAATAGCTTGACAATTTTATTTCTTATTGAAATACAATTTGAAGATGTATTGCTTATCATTAAAGTATAAGTGAAAGATATATCCACTTATATTCTCACCAATATGATTTTTATTAGAAAATGATCCGCGTGCACTATTTTTGTTGAAATAATAGTCAAAAGAAATTTTTTAAAAATTTCATATCTAAATTATCATATATTTTTTTTCTATATATGAGTTATCAATAACTATTTATCAAAATACACTTTAAAACTAACTAGACCATCAAGTTTTCAAATACGATCACCAAAAAATGTATGACAACTTAATTTGACCATAAAAATCTATTCACATGGTAGTTGATTCATTGATTTTGAAGTGTATTATTATAATAAACAGATGGTAATGGTTCAGGTAAAAGATATAAATACACAGTAATTTAAATAAAAATTATTTATTTTTAATTATTTTTTTAAAAAATAATTAATTTCTTTAAATATCCATGTTGAGTGTCAAATATTAATCAATACTTCTTATCTCATTTTTATTTATGTTTTATTAAAACTCTAAATTTTGGTCTAATTGGCCTTGTACTAAAAGAGTCATTTGGAGCCACAAATTAAATTGACACTTCTCCTATACTATACTATACATGAGACATAAAAACCCCATTTTTGTACAAAAATTCCAAAGATGAATTCAGTTATTACAATGTCAGCATCAGTTTTAAACCCCCAAATCTTGAATTTTCTCCCACCCCAGAAAAATGGCTTCTTGAAATCTCCATTGATTAGTGGGAAAAGTGGCAAACGTTGTGTTTCTGCAAGTTCAAATGAGTTGGATAAACAAGTAGTTAAAGACCCCAAAGAGGAAATTCAAGAAAAGAGTGATGGAGTTATTGTCAACAGTAATGAGGAGGAGGAAGAAAGAAGAGGGGAAAATTCAACTGCTGCTGGTCCTAGTACTGTTCTTGATAAGGAACTCAAAAAGGTGAGATATTTATGTATTTTTTTAAACTCAGTTTTATCCCTTTTTTTTATTTTGATATGCATAGTTTCAATTTGATTGTCTGGTTTTGACTTAATCAAGCATGTTGCCGCCAGAAGCTGAACCCCGTATTTCTTCTGGAGAATCCCCTAATTGTTCCAGAGCAACTAGAAAAAGATTCTTTAACCAGAAAGAATTCGGTTGAGATGTAGGATACCTATCCAGAAGTTTTCGCAACCTAATCATAGATGATGGATGGAAATGTATTTGAATATCCTTTTATCTCATAGTTTTTAATATGTCATCTGGAAAAGTTGAAATTAAGAGCTATCAAAAAGGTGAAGAGGCATTCCTTTCTACTTGTAAGGCACGCAGATTGAAATGGAATGAGTGTTTGTGTTTTGTCTACTTGTATAATTTACAAACATGATCCTTTATTAGAAAGGAGCATACTTTAATTAATGGCACTAAGACAATGCTTATATTATAGAAGAATTACTTCAGAGGTGGAAGGAACTAATGAAATTCTTTCAAGCATGTCCCTTTTATCATCTAACTGTAGTAGAGTAATCTATCTGATTTCGTGCGTGGGTGGATTGAAATGCCTATTGATGAGGTAGGTGAGGGTAGCTTGCTGACAAAAGGTGTGTATGGTAGTCTTTTGTTTGACTATAATGGGAAGGGAAATTGACTGCAACCTTTGTCTGCCTATTGGCTATTGGGGGAATGGAGTGGGGAGCAACTGGAAGAAGAGAACACAGGGAAAAGCACAGGGCAGAGCTTCAAGTGACTTGTTAGTTCTGTTGAAGAGGCAATATAAAAGTCACTCAAAGCTTATGGGATGCTTGAAGTAAGCTTGTTGTGTGAAAATAGTGTAATTATAGTGATTTCTTTGAAAGATACAAAACTAGATTTTGGAGTTAAGTCAGTCGCATGGTCCATTTTGTTATGACTAGAAGTAGCATAAATTAGAGGTCCAATAGTATGATTTGCAGGAGGATTCATCATTGAGGTCATTAGAAATGATCCATTTGGTAGTTTGGTAAAAAGTTTAAAAAGATTGTAGTTGTCTTCCAACCAGCTTCAAAAATGTCAAGCGTACGATGGTGCTTTCTAAAATTACAACAAACACACCTCAGCATAAACAAGTTGGGTCGGCTAAATGAATCCTGCTTTCATTTTAAAGTAGCTGCTAAATTTACATTTTAAATTTTCTGTATAATTGGGCAAATATGATTGCTAATTATATGTGTGTGACTTCAAAATGCTCTCTTCCAGGCTGTTCTAAAGACTGCTTCAACTTTTGCACCAAGGGCTTCCACTGCTACAAAAAACCCTGCGAAACCTGGGACTGTTTTATACACTGTTTTTGAAGTGCAAGGCTATGCTTCAATGTTGATAGGTGGAGCTCTGTCCTTCAATCTCATATTCCCGTCAACTGAACCCGACATCTGGAGACTAATGGGAATGTGGTCCATATGGATGTTTAGTAAGTAATGTTGATTTATTCAACTAATCCTTTCCCCCAAAGTAGTAGTACAGATAAGAATATTGCTCTATGAGTGATATAAAGTTACTTTTGTGAAGTAGATATGTATTGTTTGTCTGCCTGTTGCTTCATTTCGTTTTCCTTCCACTGTTTACTCAATTGGAGGACTATAATCTGAAGTTCCATTTGCAGCTTTAGTTGATCACTATTTGAAATCTGATGTTGCTTCCTTCAGATAGTAAATGGTGTCAACATTTTGTGTTATTATACACTCTAGTCTCGATGGTGAATGTGAAAGTAACCTTTAGCTTAAAAAGGTATAAGTTATTGCAATGTAATTCATATTAATGGTCAACCTACCTTGGTTGATACAGATATGTAAGGACACATATTAATATATTGAACTTCTGACTATATATAAAAAAGGGCCCGGTGCACTAATGCTCCCGCTATGCGCGGGGTTCGGGGAAGGGCCCGATCACAAGGATCTATTGTACGTAGCCTTACCTTGCATTTCTACGAGAGGCTGTTTTGCAAGGCTTGAACTCGTGACCTCCTAGTCACATGGCAGCAACGTTACCAGTTACTCCCAAGACTCCCCTTCTTTGACTGTATATATGCATTTTAAAAATAAATATCCTTATAGGTGTAGAAAGTTAATTTGTACTCATGCTCCTATTCCCTCAATTTAGCTATAAATTTGAATTCAAATGTTAATTTCTGTTGTTGCAGCTATTCCTTCCCTTCGGGCTCGAGACTGCTCGAAGGATGAGAAAGAAGCTCTCAATTATCTTTTTCTCCTCGTTCCCTTGCTTAATGTTACAATCCCATTCTTCTTGAAGTCATTTGCTGTGGTTTGGTCAGCAGATACTGTAGCATTTCTGGGGATGTATGCTTGGAAGGTATTTATTTTTTTCGATCCGCACATAGAGTATTGTTTATATTCTCCTTTCTGTAAACATACGTCTTCCATGCAGCTTGGATGGCTACAGAAAGAGCAATGACAAACGAAGTGAAGGATCAGTGGTGCTCTTGTAGCTTCAATTGAGTAGCTTGTTCAGCTGATATGACTCTACGATGGCTGCTTATGTTTCAAAATTCACGATCCGTTTGAAAAATGAAACATCTACAAGCACAGTAAGAATATCTTGGATCAAGTTGCCTTACTTTTTAGCTAGTTGAAGTTATGAGTTTACTGGTAACTGAAATAGATATTCATTTTTTTTGGGTAGGGGTCACACACCTTTAGTTTCATGTGTTCTGTGTATTTTGTTACCCTTTTCTCCATCCTTCTTTGTACCGATGATAAATTACCATTAAAAAGTACATGCAATCTCCCTCCTTTTATGTACAGAAAACAGATTGTGCATATGAGATTTTGAAGTCCTAAAAATACTTCTGAGAAGCGACTCGTTTATGTTTACATTGAAATGAACCGCTTTAGCTAAAATTAAACATAAGCAGACACAATTTGTTGATTAATGACATTTATATACTTTGTAGGTCATCTTGTTCTTTATTTTTTGTTTGTTTAATATATTTCTTCTTGCATAAATGAAAAATCAAATCTTGAAACTAGTATAATAAACTTACTAGCTTGTTTGATGCAACTTAAAACTACTACTCCCTTCGTTTCATTCTATTTGTCTTACTTTCCTATTTAGTTTGTGTTTGGCTTGGCTTACTTTTAATGGCTTTTGGCTTTTAAGCCTTTTTTAAATTAGTGTTTGGATAACACAAAAAAGTGCTTTTTCAAAGCTGAAAAAGTACAAAGAAAAGTCAAAAGTGAAAATTTGGGGTGTTCCCAACTTATGACTTTTGCCTTTTAACTTATAAGTCAATTTAAAAAAGCCAATCCAAGCACCCCCTTAGTCTCCTTCCTTTTTTGGCCATGTTTTAGACCACAAGTTTAAAGGACATTTTGGTACATTGTACATATCATTAATTTTAGACACTAGATTCAAAAGCCTTCCTTGCTTTCTAAAACTTTATGCCCAAAATTAGACAAACAAATTGAACCAGAGAGAGTACTATAGTAAACTTATTAGCTTAGTAAAGCCGAAACGATATTGGTACAAGGATGCCTTTTGAGCTTGTGGCTTATTGGCCTGAGATCTCTGTGCACAAGTCGCATATTTTGTAGTTAAACGACTTATTCAAAAAGCTCATAGCCAAAATGTATAAATTAAGTTTGTCAAAATGAAAATATGAAAAAAAAATTAATTACAAGGTACAGTTACATGTTTTACTAATATATACTCTGGGATGATTTGAACCATTACTTTAAAGTTCTGATTTCTATTTGCATTGTTACCTGAATCTGCGCCAAAACTTCCATAATTAGAATGTAAGCTGCCTGTTGCCTTGGTAAAATCAATAATTGTGTCAATGTTGCTTTTACTTTTGCAATTTGTATTAGCACTTGTTCCATTAGATCTTGGTGTTTTGCTCAAACCTTCTTCTCTATATGTGACTTAAACTTGAATCCATTCTGTGTTTGCAAGCATAATTGACATTGTTGCTCATTAAATTCAACAATTTGCATTCTTTTTATGGTTCCTTGTAATATTATCTCTTGGATGTTCAACTACTTGGAACATGGATACTTTTGGCGCGAGATTTCACATTGCTTTTGTGTCTTGAACGTGAACCGTATTTTTCAGATTTTGCTGCCACTTTTTGTCGTTTATCATTTCCATTTTCCTCCTCATATTCTGAAGATCCTGATTCACTTCCATATCCATAATCTGAACCTGCTTTCTCATCGTCTCGACTGTCATGAACTTTCTGAGACTGTCGTCTATCACTAACTTTTTGAGAGCGATTTTTGTGGACTTTTTCATTATTTTGTTGGTCAGTCTCACTCTCTTCACACTCATCATTGGAGTAATCTTGATCATCATCTGAATAACCTTGGTCCTCCTCTTGTGAACTCTCTTGATGTTCATTATTCGGACTTGACTTTTCAATATTTGACGTTGGGATTGGAGCAGGAGGTGAACTAGGAATAGGGTCATCTGCCTGGGGCATTGTAAGAGAACTAAGAGCAGCCACAACATCACCAATCAAAGGACGAACCATTGGTTCGTCTTGAAGACACATTGCTGTAACCCCAACTGCTTGATTTAAACCTTTGACAGGAAACTTCTTCCCGAGCTGTGGATCTGCCAATTCAGGGAACCTCTTTGGATCCTTGAAATAGGGTTGTGCCTATTAAAGTCACATACATTTGGTGACCAGTTAGAACTGTGCTCAAACTTCCTTTAGTTTTTAGTCAAACAGAAGCACAAGAACTTTAAGATTAAAGGGCAGTTTGGTACACGAAGCGTCCCTTGTTCATGCAGGGTTCAGGCAAGGGCTTCACTCCAGGAGGGTGTAACGTAAGCAACCTATGCTGATGCAAGCTTGATGCCTGATTCCACAGCTTGAACTCATGGGCATGATCTATAGGTCACCCGTGTTCACACAGGTTTCAGGGAAGGCGCACTCCAAGGGGGTGTAATGTAAGCAGCCTACCCTGATGCAAGCATCAGTGACCGACTCCACTTGCCCGAACCCATGATCTATAGGTCTCACGGAGACAACATTACCTTTGTTTGCAAGGCTCCCCTTCACAAGAACTTTGAGATTTAAAAAGAAATAAAAAGAACTCTGTGATAGAATGAGAATACTCACCCAAGCAACTAAGTTTTGCTCATCCGCTGGTCTTGTAGTATCCAGTGCTCGACGCCCTGTTATAAGTTCAAGCAAAACAATTCCAAAACAATAGACATCTGACTTAAAAGTGAGTTCACCAGTTTTTTCAAATTCTGGAGCACAATAACCATTTCCCATCATCACTGGCGACATGTTTGTCTTACTCCCTCCACCTACAAGCTTAGCAAGACCATAATCTGAAAGTTTAGGATTAAGATCTTTATCCAGTAGAATGTTTGAGCCTTTCAAATCTCGATATATTATTGGTGGGTTGGCCGTTTCATGTAGATACTCGAGTGCATTAGCAGCACCTAAAGCTATCTTCATTCTGGATAGCCAATCTAATGGCTCCTTATCCTCTTTGAGATCTGAAATGTAATAAAACTAGTTAGTACAGAATCAAGAAAGTTTAGGACAACATAAAAGAGGGAAGAGTTGGACGGGCATAAGTTTGCTCAGACTCTTCAAAAATATCAATAGATGCATGTTAAATCCTCCAAAAGTAGTGCATTTTTGAAGGAAATATTTTTAGACAGTCCGAGCAACATAGCATAAAATTACCAAGCAGATGATCGTTTAGGCAACCCCTCGGCATGTATTCAAAGACCAAAATCCTCTGATCACCATCAGTACAATATCCAATGAGACTGACCAGATTTGGGTGCTTAAGGAGAGTCAACTTTGAGAGCTCAACAAGGAACTCTTGGTTTCCTTGTGTTCCACTTCTGTCTAGTTGCTTCACCGCCACAATCTATCCAGGTACAAAACCAGTCATCAACACTGAAATCTTTCTTCACCTTGATATAGGTGGTCTTTAACAAATGATGTGTTTAGTATGATATCGGAAATCATTTTCCGGAAGTGGTTTTTTTGTTGGAAAGACTTATTTTCTGAAAAATATTCTCCAGTGTTACTCAAACAGCCTCCCTATCTTCACGAGGTAGGGGTATGGTCTGCTTACACTCTACCCTCTCCGAATCCCATCTTGTGGGATTACACTGGGTATGTTGTTATTTTCTGGTGTTCTGGTTAGAGAGTGAAAAATCTTTTTCAGGAAAAAACATTTATTGGAGATTGTTAATCTTAGCAAACTGAATAATATTATGATGATCTTTTTTGATATTAAAGATTGATGTAATATGCACACGTTGGTTAAAACAGTGCTATAAAGTTAAAAGTTGAGATAACTGTGAAGGGAAATGACTTTAGTATGAAAGTGAGAGAAGTCATTTCTCCCTTTTGGTGAAAACCAAACACCAGAAAGTGGCTTATTTTGAGAAAAACATTATGCAGAGAATATTTTTCGTAATACCATACACACCGAAAAAAGATTCTTGTTCAATGGATTAAAAGATACAACAAAGATTACAAGAGAAAGTTTAAGGAAATGTTACCTCTCCACCTTGAAGCGTTCCCTTGAACACTCTTCCAAATCCACCATCACCTATCAGGCATTCTTGCTTGAAATTCTTTGTTGCACTCGCGAGCTCGCGGAATGTGAATGTCTTAGCATTGCTGTTCCCGAATTCAACAGCGTTATCTTTTTGAAATGGTTCAGCTGGTCGGTTAATCCAAAAACATGGAGAAAGTGAACATAAGTCTACATGTGAGAGGAAAACTACACAAGACATACATGATGTAGCACACCATCTTGTCTAGTTAGGAAAGTCTATGAATGTTGCTAGGATTCTTCAATAAATGTTGTCACGTGCATGTCGGATCTTCCAAACGTTGCACCTTTTTGGATGATCTAATGCGGGTACGGCAATATTTTTGGAGAGTCTGAGCAATATAGAGAAAAGTAGAGAAATGATGACTTGAGTTGGCAAGCCAAAAGGAAACAGGCTAGACCACAATAGGTCTTCTGTATGCAACCTTAGTTACCCTGCCCTTCTGCAAGAGGCTTTTATTTACGGCATGAACATGTCGCCTCTTGGTCATAAGAAAACAACTCTTGCCGTTGAAGCATGAGCATATTTTCTACCATTTCAATTCCTTTTTCATTCTTATTGGTGTGTATGTGTATGAAAACATTCAAGAGGGATAGCAAAAAGGGCAGGGAAACATCAAATTATATATACATAAAAGAAAACAAAAACAACCATATGAACAATTTATTTTTTCATTAACTTTCAAAGATCTATAAGAAGAATTCAAGTATGATGTTACAGATGATCATACCAGGAGGTGGCGGGGTGGTTGGGATCTCTTTAGGATGAGCAATGGGCACCTCCTCTGGCGGCGATTCGGCTTTTTTCTTGAAGCAGGGGAGGCAACTCATCTTCTTGATCCTCTCAAGAGATCAAAAAAGAATTTCACAATCCCCTTAAGAAAAAAAGAAAAAAAAGAATCTTTTTAAGAAATAATATATGAATTGTCTCTATTTACAAAAGGAGCTCAAATGAAAGAAAAAAAGGAGGAAAAGTCTACAAGATTTTTTTTAATTTTTTTAAAAATTGTTTATACAAAGCTTGTTCCTCTCAAGATCCCAAAAAATCTTTAAAATAAAAATACATGATTGTACATGAATTCATGATCATCACGTCCATAAAGCTTTGTAATTTTAGGTGGAAAATGGAAAGAATAAAAAACATTAGGAGGAGGAAAAGGGTTGGCAATGGCCTTTTCCTCTCATCCTCCCCCGTTCTGGTTCAAGAAAGGGTCAACGTAAAGATAATATTTTGATATAATTTTTATAGTTTTTCTTTACATAAATGAATCTTATAAAAAACAGAATGTCATATTGAGCTCGAGAATTTTTAGACGAGATGGATACTTAGAGGACCTCTTTTCCTAGAGGTTGTAGGAAAAGAAAATCACTTGGAGAGGAGGCAAGGACAATGTTTTATTTCCCCCTCCTTTTTTGTTTTTTTTTTTTTCCTTTTTTCCTTTTTTTTTTTTTTTTTTTTTTGTGTGTGTGTGTGTGGTGGGGGGATGGGGTTTGGTTGGTTGTAGAACAATACATTTAGAAATTTTAAAACAAAATTGAATCAACTCAAAATATCATATATTATATCCCCAAAATAACCTCACAAACAAAAAAGAATAATAATAAAATCCTGAAAAAAAATTAACGGATTAATACACATGTAAGTTGAGGTACTCCTTAATTCTTATTTCGTGATTCATAAACTCTCAAAAAAATAAAAAAAGACATTGGTCCTGTAGAAATAATGAGAAAATATTGTTCAATAATCATCATAAATCGACCTTCAAGATTTGATCGGTCCTACACCAAAAAATTCATAGAGTAATACATATGAAAAACTAAGATAATTTGAGTTCTTCTTTAGTGACCTAAAAACTCAATAAAGCACACATAGATCCTCGAGAAACAATGGGTATTGTTCACTAGATCATCACAAATAAACTCACAAAATTAGGGGGTTAAACGAAGTTGATTTGTAATATTCTAGAAAATTCATGAACACGAAAATTGAGATAAGCTTAAATTCTTGTTTCTTGAGCCAAAAACTTCAAAGTAAGCGATATCAATCTTTGAGAAACTATGGAGATTGTCCAGTAGATCATTTTAAATGGATCCACAAAATTTGAGGTCAGACAAAGTGAATTTGTCATATTTAAAAAAAATTTATGAATTAATACACACACGAAAAAAACTTAAATAATCTTGATTTTTATTTTATAACTGTAAAACTCCAAAAAGTGACGTTGATCCTATATAGATAATGAGTAACATCCACTAAGACATCATGGATGGACTCACAATATTTGGGATCAAACAAAGTCAGTCAGTCATGTTTCATAAAATTAATAGATTATACGTATGAAATTATTTACTTCTAGTAAACTCCATTTAAACTATTTACTTTAATGGATCCATTATTCAAATTATTTATCTTTTTATCTATTTATTTCTTTTTATTTCGCGTGCTAACATCATGCTGATGTCAGTATAAATATTATGAAATATACTTTAGCGGCATATATATACCATACCGATATTATATAAAATGAGCTCAGTCCTTTATGATACTCTGGCGGTATATAAATAGCCAATTGGTATATATGATTTTTTTTAAGAAATAAATAAGAAACAAATGAAAAAA
>JAABOM020000092.1:25425040-25435356 GCA_011800125.2 Solanum clarkiae
AAGCACTTTTGAAAATTAGCGCTAGTTCGACCAAACCATGTCATGTTTCATTTGAATTGTACTAGTAGTGTAAGGTGCGGGGTGTTACACTTTGCGGACCCACCTGTATGATTTTTAGGGAATGTTGCACCAGAGCCCCATGCAGCGCCAGAATTCGTAGGTTAACACCCACAGAAAACTGTTGAAAATGCATGTTTCCTGTTCCTTGGCAGATAAAATCCCACCTAGCCTCCGCTAATGTCGTCGGGCCACCTGGGCCTCTTGCCAGCCTCGTTACGGACCCCCTCATATGGTTTTTCGGGAATATTGAGCCGGAGCCCAATGTAGTGCCAGACTTTGTGGGCTAACACCCACAGAAAACTGTTGAAATCGTCTGTTTCCTGTTCCTTGGCACATAAAATCATACCAAGCCTCCGCCAATGCCGTCGGGCCACCTAGGCCTCTTGTCAGGCTCATTGCAGACCCACTATATGACTTTTCGGGAATGTTGTGCCGGACCCCATGCAATGCCAGAATTCGTGGGCGAACACTCACAGCAAACTGTCGAAATCGCTTGTTTCCTGTTCCTTGGCCCATAAATCTATCAGGCCTCTGCCAACGCCGCTAGACCTCTTACCAGGCTCGTTGCAGACCCACTCGTATGATTTTTTAGGATTATTACACCGGAGCCCCATGCAGTGCCAAATTTGTGGGCTAACACTCACATAGAATAGCCGAAATTGCATGTTTCCTGTTCCATGGCCCATAAAATCCTACCAGGCCTCCGTCAATGCCACCGGGCCACCAACCAAGCTCATTGTAGACCCACTTTATGACTTTTTTGGAATGTTGCATCGGATCCCCATGAAACACCAGAATCCATGGGCCAACACCCACAACAAATTGCCGAAATTGCCAGTTTCTTGTTCCTTGGCCTATAAAATCATACTAGGCCTCTGCCACCACCGTAGGGCCACCTAGGCCTCTTGTTAGGCACGCTGTGGACCCACCCGTATGAATTTTCAGGAATGTTGCTCCTGAGCCCTATCGAGCACTAGAATTCGTGGCTAACACCAACAGAAAATTGTCGAAATTGCCTGTTTCCTGTTCCTTGGACCATAAAATCCTACCAGGCCTCCACTTACGTCGTCGGGCCACCTGGGCCTCTCGCCGGGCTCGTTACGGACCCACTCGTATGATTTTTTGGGAATGTTGTGTTGAAGCCCTATGCCAGAATCAGTGGGCCAACACCCATAGAAAACTACGAAATCGCTTGTTTCCTGTTCTTTGGCCCATAAAATCCTATCAAGCCTCCACTAACGCCACCAGGCCACCTGGACCTCTTTCCAGGCTGATTGCAGATCCACTCGTATGATTTTTTGGGATGTTGAGCCGGAGCTCTATGCAGCTCCAGAATCTGTGGGCTAATACCAACGAAAAACTATGGAAATCACTTGTTTATTGTTCCTTGGCTCATAAAATCCTAACAGGCATCCGCCAATGTGGCCGACCCACCAGGGCCTCTTATTGGGCTTGTTGCGGACCCAGTCGTATGATTTTTCAGGAATGTTACGTCGGAGCCCCATGCAGTGCCAGAATCCGTGGGCCAACACCCACAGCAAACTGCCGAAATCACCTTTTTCCTATTCCTTGGCCCATAAAATCCTACCAAGCCCCCGCCAATGCCGCTAGGCTTCTTACTGGGCTCGGACCCATTCGTATGATCTTTTGGGATTGTTACGCTAGAACCCCATGCAGCGCCAGAATCCGAGGCCTAACACCCATAGAAAACTGTCGAAATCGCCTATTTCCTATTCCTTGGCCCATAAAATCCTACCAGGCCTCTGCCAAAGCCTCCGAGCCTCCTGGGCCACTTGCCAAGCTCGTTATGATTTTTCAGGAATGTTGCATCGGAGCCCTATGAAGCGCCAGAATTCGTGGGCTAAAACTCACAGAAAACTGTCAAAATTGCCTATTCCCTGTTCCTTGGCAGATAAAATCCTACCAGGCCTCCGTCAACGCTTCTGGGCCACCTGGGCCTCTTGACAGGCTCGTTGCAGACCCACTCGTATGATTTTTCAGGAATGTTGTACTGAAGCCCCATGTAGCGCCCAAATCAGTGGGATAACACCCACAGAAAATTGTCGAAATCGCTTGTTTCCTATTTCTTGGCACATAAAATCCAACCAGGGCTCCGCCAACGCCATCGGGCCACCTGGACCTCTTGCCGGGCTCGTTGCGAACCCACTCTATGACTTTTCGGGAATGTTGCACCGGAGCCCCATGCAGCACCAGAATCCATGGGCTAACACCCATAGTAAATTGATGAAATTGCCTATTTCCTGTTCCTTGGCCCATAAAATCCTACTAAGCCTCCGCCAACGCCGCCAGGCCTCTTACCGGGCTCGTTATGGACCCACTCGTATGATTTTTTGGGATTGTTGCGTCGGAGCCCCGTGCAGCACTAGAATTCGTGGGCTAACAACCACGGAAAACTGCCAAAATTGCATGTTTCCTGTTCCTTGACCCATAAAATTCTACCAGGCCTCCGCCAATGTGGCAGGCCCACCAGGACCTCTTGCCGAGCTTGTTGCCGACCCAGTCATATGTTTTTTCAGGATTGTTGCACCGGAGCCCCATGCAGCGTCAGAATTCGTGGCCAACACCCACAGCTAACTGCCGAAATTGCTTGTTTCCTGTTCCTTGGCCCATAAAATCCTACCAGGCCTCCGCCAACGCCGCCGGACCACCTAGGCCTCTTCCCAGGCTCGTTGCATACCCACTCATATAATTTTTCGGGAATATTGACCCGGAAGCCCATATAGCACCAGAATTTGTGGGTTAAGACCCATAGAAAATTGTTGAAATAACTTGTTTCCTGTTCCTTGGCACATAAAATCCTACCAGGCCTCCGCCAATGCCACCCGGACACCTGGGCCTCTTGTTGGTCTTGTTTTGGACCCATGCGTATCATTTTTTGGGAATATTACGTCAAAGTCGCATGCAGTGCCAGAATTCGTGGGCTAACACCCATAGAAAACTGGCAAAAATGCCTGTTTCCTGTTCCTTATGCTATAAAACCCTACCAGGCCTCCGCTAACACCGCCAGAGGACCTAGGCCTCTTGTCGGGCTCATTGCGGACCCACTCATATAATTTTTCGAAAATGTTGCACCAGAGCCCCATACAGCGCCAGAATCCGTGGGCGAACATCTATAGAGAACTGCCGAAATCGCATGTTTCCTGTTTTTTGGCCCATAAAATCATACTAGGCCTCTGCCAACGCCACTGGGCCTCTTATCAGGCTCGCTTTGGACTCACTCGTACGACTTTTTGGATTTTTGCGTTCAAGCATCATGCAGTGCCAGATTCCATGGGCAAACACCAACAGAAAACTATCAAAATTGTCAGTTTCCTGTTCCTTGGACCATAAAATCCTACGCCAATGCCTCCAGGCCACCTGGGTCTCTTGTCGGGCTCATTACGGACCCACTCTATGACTTTTCGGGAATGTTGCGCTGGAGCCCCATACAATACCAGAATTCGTGGGCCAACACCCATAGAAAATTGCCAAAATCGCCTGTTTCCTATTCCTTGGCCCATAAAATCTAACTAGGCCTCCGCCAACGCCGCCAGGCTGCCTGGCCTCTTGTCAGGCTCGTTGCAGACCCACTGCGCCAGAATCGTGGACTAACACCCACAGAAAACTACCAAAATCATTTTTTTCCTGTTCCTTAGCCATTACAATCCTACCAGGCCTCCGCCAACATCGTCGGGCCACCTGGGCCTCTTACCGGGCTCGTTGTGGACCCACATGTATGTTTTTTTAGGAATAATGTGCCAGAGCTCCATGCAGCGCCAGAATCAGTGGGCTAACACCCACAGAAAACTGACAAAATCGCTTGTTTCCTGTTCCTTTGCCCATAAAATCCTACCAGGCCTCCACTTATGCCACCAGGCCACCTGTGCCTGTTGTCGGGATCGTTGCGGACCCACTCGTATGATTTTTTGAGAATGTTGCACCGAAGCCCCATGCAGTGCCAGAATCCGTGGCTAACACCCACAAAAAACTATGGAAATCGCTTATTTCCTGTTCCTTGGCCCATAAAATTCTAACAGGCCTCTGCCAACGTAGTCGGGCCTCTTGCCGGGCTCGTTGCAGACCCACTCATATGATTCAGGAATGTTGAGCCGGATCCCCATGCAACACCAGAATCCATGGGATAATACTCACAGAAAACTGCAAATCATTTGTTTCATGTTCTTTGGCCTATAAAATCCTACCAGGACTTCACCAATGTTGGTGGGCCACCTGAGCCACTTTTTGGACTAGTTACAGACCCACTCGTGTGATGTTTCGGAAATGTTGCGCCGAAGTCCCATACAACGCCAGAATCCATAGGCTAACACCTACAGAAAACTGCCGAAATCACCTATTTTATGTTCCTTGGCGCATAAAATCCTACCAGGCGTCCTGCGGCGCCGCCGAGCCACCTAGGCCTCTTGTCGGGCTTGTTAGGGATGGGTCGGTTTAATTTTTCGAGAAAGTTGGCTCAGATATCGGGCAGCGCCACAAAACGTAGGCTAACACCTACGAAAAATTGCCAAAATTGCATATTTCCTGTTGCTAGGCCCATAAAATCCTACTAGGCGTCCTGCGGTGCTGCCCGGCATTTGACCCTATTATCGGGCTCATTACGGATGGGTCGGTATAATTTTTCGAGAAAGTTGGCCCAGATTCTCCGGCAGTGCCACAAGCTATGCGCTAACACCCATGAAAAACTATCAAAATTATTTGTTTCCTTTTGCTTGACCCATAAAATCCTACCAATGTTGTCAGGCCACCGAGCGTTTTGCCGGGCTCATTACGGACGGATTGGTGTAATTTTTTGGAAAAGTTGGCCCGAATCCTCAGGTATTACCAGGTATCCTACGCTGCCGCTAGGCCACCTGGGCTTCTTACCGGGCTCGTTATAGATGGGTCGATGTAATTTTTTAGGAAAGTTGGCTAGTATCCCTGGGCAGCGCCACAACGTGGGCTAACACCAATGAAAAACTGCCAAAATTGCATATTTTCTGTTCTTTACCCCATAAAATCCTACCGTGTGTCATGCACCGTTATCGGGCTCGTTACGGACAGGTTGGTATAATTTTTCGAGAAAATTAACCCAGTTTCTTGAGCAGCGCCACAAACTGTGGGTTAACACCCATGAAAAACTGCCAAAATCTCCTGTTTCATGTTGCTTGACCCATAAAACCCTACCAGGCGTCCTGCGACGCTGAGGAGCCACTTGGGGCTCTTGCAGGTCTCTTTACAGACAGGTCGGTGTAATTTTTTGGGAAAGTTATCCCAGATTCTCGGGCAGTGCCACAAACTATGGGCTAACACCCACGAAAAACTGTCCAAATTGCATGTTTCCTGTTGCTTCACCCATAAAATCCTACTAAAGCATCCTACGGTGCCGTCGGGCTACGTGGGACTCTTTCTAGGCTCATTACGAACGTGTCGGTGCAATTTTTCAAGTGAGTTGGCCCGGATCCCTGGGCAGAGCCACAAACCGTGGGCTAACACCCACCGAAAAACTACCAAAATCATCTATTTCTTGTTGCTTGGTCATAAAATCCTACATGGCGTCTTGCGGCGCCGTCGGAATACCTAGGGCTCTTGTCGGGCTTGTTACAGACGGGTCTGTGTGATTGTTTGAGAAATTTGGCTCGGATCCCCGGGCAGCGCCACAAACAATGGGCTAACACCCACGAAAAACTATTGAAATCGCATGTTTCCTGTTCCTTGGGGTCGAGCCACCTAGGACTCTTGGCGGGTTCATTATAGACAAATTGGTATAACTTTGGGAAAAATGGGCTCGGATCCTCAGTAGCCTCAGAAACTGTGGGCTAACACCTACGAAAGACTGTCGAAATCACTTGTTTCTTATTGCAATGATGCGCATGCTTCTCCTTGATGTAGTAAACTGGTTTAGACGACAATTGCATATAATCTTCGAGCAAAGTACATTGAATTAACACATGACAATTGCATAGAAAATTGAATTACAGTTTATAAGTGTATTATATATCAGTTATTCGCGAGACGCATCATGTTTATAAAACAATAACAAAAATGTAACCAAAGTTATTGGGGGAGGAATAAGTATATTTTATTCTTTGAAATTGATGTACAAAATGAATTAATTTAGCTTATATATTATATAAAAGAAAAGAAGCTTTTTGCGAGACCTTTTAAAAAGTAAACTATCTATTTGAGCTACTCGTAGGTTGTTGCTTGAGCTACTCGCAAGCTACATTGATTTTGTAAACTCCGAAAAGCTAGATTTTCCAAAAGTTGTTTGTAAGCTACTTCCTTGATTGCAATCACTTTTTAGGTTAAAGAAAAAATAATTAATAAATATTTCAAATACATAGTATGAGAAGGTATCTATAACTTCTCCTACAAAAATTGAATACAATCGAGTTTAGAAGGCTGTGGTTGGTCCAAAAGGTAGGCCACAAACAGATTTCTCGGTCCCAACAAAGACAGAAACAGACTTTATACAAGAATCTATTGTTGAATACTAAGATAAAATTAAGTGTGAAATCAGCCCAAGAATTTGCTTCAAAGTCACATTACAAAGAACAAAAACTAATTTAAGACTCACTTTACAAGTTTAAGACAGTTGCCCATGCCTATGTACCAAAACTGGTGATGTCAGTTGATTGTTGGCGATGGCTTGGTGAAGAGAATCTATGAGAAAAGGTTCTAGAACACTAGGATACAACCAAATGGAGCGTGAAACCAATGAGTTCAGTCAAAACAAGGTAACGAGTCTCAAGTCTAAGGGACGGATCAAGCTTGAAAGGAATGGATGAGCATAGGCTTAATGGTAGCCATGCTTATAGATACGAGATCAATGACTTAAATAAAGGAAAGAAGACGAGAGAAGGTCTTACACAGTGTCCATCTTATTCTTCAGATTTCTTCTTCTTTTTCTTCTTTTCTTTCTTTTTATCAGCAGTTTCACTTCCATCCTCATCAACATTACCATGCTTTCTCTTCTTTTTCTTACTTTTTTCCACTTCAACATTTTCTTCAGTACCATCGCGCTTCTTTTTCTTTTTCTCCTCCTTCTTCGAACTCATTTCTTCAGATTCACTAATGTCAGCACCATCAGCTGATACAACATTATCCTCTGCTTCAGCAGACTTCTTCTTCTTCTTCTTTTCCTTTTTCTTTTCAGCTTTCTTAATTTGAGATGGTTCGTCTATATTCATCTTTTTCTCCTCGTTTTCATCACGTCCAAGAACAAAATCAGCAGAAGGATTGTAAACCTACAGAGTGAGGGTAAGTCAAATGGCTGGAAATAAATCAACAAAGTATAACCAAGACGAGACCGCTATATAACAGCATTTCATTATGCCGGCCAGTTTTTCTTCCGAGCCAATTTCCATGTTATGTTATACTGTATATTCTCTAACAGCATTCTCTTTAGCAGCCCAAAAATTATCCGTACAAATGATGTTGTTATAGAGAAGTTTGACTGTACAAGGTGAAGTCCAGTTCCTGACCTTAGCTGGTGGTTATCAATGCTCCTGCGCCTTCTTAAGATCCTTGTCATAAACTTCGATTTTAGGTTTGCCTTTAGCAGAACCAGCTGATTTACCCAACTCTTTTCCTTCTAAGGATCTTAATCGTGCTTCGAGCTACAAAAGTTGACGACAATGATAATTAGGTGCAACTATGGTATGTGCAGAAATGAAACAAAAACAATCATAATTTGATTGTATTTGATAATGTATTACCTTGACCCGATTCTCCAAATCCATTGTATTATCTTGGCCATCTCCAAGAGCATCATATCGAATTGCCAAAGAAGCTTTACTGGCAAGAGATCTTGTGATTTTACCCTTGCGTTTTGGTGCTGCCTGACTAATCAAAGACGCGTGATATATAAGCCCGTACTTAGGAGTAGCATGCTTCGTCTTTAAAGCTCGAAAGAGCGCCTTTTCTGCACCAAGTATCTGTACTGTACTTCCAGGTTGTTTTGCAAGATTCAACAAGCTGCCACCATGGGCAAAAAGGTGAGAACCAACAAGTTCTCCAACCAGAGCTGTAAGATTTGGGGCCATGGTACTCATCCTGCTCTTCAAATAATCATACAACTGAGCCCGGTACTCGGAGAAGGACAAAACTTGGCTGCCTCTTTCAGTTCTGCCTCAACCTCTTCCGGAAGTATCTGCAAGCAACCAAGGTCATACCAAGATTAAGAATTTCAATTTCTTGTCAAAGAAGCAAATCACGCTATAGAATAAAAGCGGAATTTGACTGCAATCTGTCACAACAAGCAAGAACAGCAAATGCAATATTCGTAATACTTCTTTGACCATGGAAGGGAGTTTTGCTGTTCATTCTAGTTTAATAAAGAATGATTTATGGAGCAGGAAAGAAGTCGAATTCCCACCTCAGAGAAATCAAGCTTTGCAGCATTGACACGGTCTCCCATCAACTTACTGCCTTGGCATGAAGGATGTTATCTTGTACAATCTTTGCGAGCTCGGGAAAATGCCAACCATACCATTCTCGTACCCTCATTGCATAGGTGTTTAGCTCTTTATCAAGATCATCCAACAAACCAATGGCCTGGACAACCATTGTATCCACCTAAAAGAGAAACAAATATTGAGTCATAAGCTCTTGTATTAGTTTGGTCAAAAAGGACCATGTCCTCAAGACTATAAAATTGGAATTCTACAAGACTTCAATTCTATTCGCCAGCACCATTTTGTAAACAGGGCTGTTGGCTGTGCACACCAACTTAAAGGTAATCAAAGTAGATGGACATAATCAACATAGTGCAATAATTCGGAATGATAGGACATTTGTTCACAAATTATTTCGGAGTAGCTTTCTCTGACAAACCACAGAGGTCAAACAGTAACACAAATTAAGACGAGGAACATTAATAATACTACAACCTATCAAAATAGAAAGTTCACCTTGTCAGGAATAAATTTTAGTTTGTATCTTGAGAGACTGTGAGACAAACCCAAGCTCATAGGAGCCAAGTCTTGAGTGGCCAGACCGGATATGAGTTCAGTTAACTGACTTCTCAACCCTCTCATCAACTCCATCACCACATTATTGTGAACGCATTCAATTTGCTGCAAACATATACTACATCAACTCCAATAGAGAAAAGAGAAGACACTAAAAAACTAAGACCAATGTTATTGTCAAATGAGTTGGCAGAAATGATTATAATCTGTCCCACAAATAAGAATCAAATCTGCCAGGCAGCTGTAAATATGGCCACTATGGAATAGAATATGTTATTATAGGAAATAAAGTAGATGAAATCCCTTGATTCAAGGGATTCCTAAGAATAAGGGATTGATTAGTTTAGATTATGTTTTTATTTGTTCTATTATAAATATTGTACAAAAACTTTGAGTGAAATATACTTTCATCAGTTTTCTGCAGAAAAATCTGCAGCTTCTTATTTTTCTGCAGCTTATATTTTTCTGCAGTTTTTTCTGCAGTTTGATATTTTTCTGCAATACTGCAGTACCATAACTTTCAGATTCCCCTACTTGTATCATTTGCAGCGGAAGAGCAGGTGGCTAGCATCCAGTCCTGCTCCTTTAAACAAGATACGCCAGCTAATATGAATCTTTTATCCCGCATGTTTATTGATTTTTTCAGAGTTAGCTATTCACGATTTACAACATTGGACAACTTGATATATAGTAAATGCTTTCCCTTTGTTTTCCCGTTGCTTCTATTTTCTCTTCTGTTTCCTTTCAGTCAATTAAGTGGATCAGATTTCAGTTCCTTTACTGCAAGGAAAAAAGGAGTCAATTTGACGCTCATTTCATGGTTAACTGTGACCAGAACCTAAGCTGCGTTGAGTCTGAGCTATTTAATAAAAACCTTCTTTCACAGGGCTTTGTATTGTGCATCATCATTTACATTGTTAATGGACAAGAACTCCTCTAATAAGTGTTTAAATTGATTGAAGCTTGACAGTTGAAATTTTGCAGCTTTGAAGAGCGCCTTGCAGCACAAAGAAAGGAAAGAGAAATGGCACAAACAGAACTGGGGTTCAAAAAGCCATTGACCAAGGAGGAACTAAAAGAGAAAAAGAAGCAACGTTTAGCTGCAATTGGTAATTCACTTATCTTCTTTTTCTGGTCTAGCTATCACACTTTTTTGTGATAGCTTGTTCGATTCCTTTGCCCTCTTTACTTTGGCTAATCCTGGGAGTGGGTGTTCAAGGGAATGGAGAAAAGCAACATGTTTTTATTGCTTGGTCTCCACTCTTCTTCAATTCCCACCCCCCCCCG
>JAABOM020000092.1:25448699-25468253 GCA_011800125.2 Solanum clarkiae
TCAACTTTTAAAAGTTAAAAGTGATAATTATTTTTTATTTTAAATATATATATATATATATATATATATATATATATATATATAATACTTGTTGAAAATTCTGATTAAGGAAGATACGTAATATTTGTTGAATTCTTGTCTAGGCTGATCTTTTTATAACGATCATTATTTATAATTATATTTTATTATAGCATCAGTTTTTGAAAATTGATTTTTCATAATATATTATTGTTATTCACATATATTCTTTATAACAATATATTACACTATATTCAAATAAAAGATGTTAAATATAAAGAAGTTTGAGAATATTCTTACATACCAACATTAAAATATTTTACAATGGAGGTGTAACAATCCATCTTAATATGAGAAGTTCTATATCGATGAAATATAGAAGAAATATTGGATATATACCTCTGGCCCCGATTGAGCATCCAAAAATAAATAAACACGGCTTATATACTAGTGACGTATTTTAGAATCATGTGAATTTAGACCCAAAACAAATAATATCACTAATGGATTGAATCATTATAAGAGGTTATCGTTAAATTTGATTATTATAAATAAGGAAAATAATAAAAATATTTGAGTTGGTCATCAACTATATTATTTGGTCTTGGTCTTGGTGGTGGGGGATTCAATTATGAACTTAGGATAATTATTTTTTGTGGGGTCCTAACCCACGCAGCCCCCCATGTAGGATAATTATAAAGATTCAAATCAAAGATGAATCTTTAATCCACTAAACAAGAAACAAGATTGGACAATTCACAATGACTTTTTAGGCCAACTTAATTTAATTTCATTAATTATTTACCTTGTGACAATTGACTAACTATATTTTCTTGCATATTAAATTCCCACTTCACAAAAAAAATAAATTAAAATTAAACTCTATGACACACTATAATTAGAAAAAGAAATATTTAGTGACAACTTGTTTTCTCAATCAACAATTAAGTTAATATTATTGTATTCAGAATCATTAAAGTCTTTTTTGTTTTGTTTTTCAAGGTATTCTCAACCCGACAAGCTAAGGGCTAATTCTATGCGGACCTGAGCTTCATTTAAGGGTTTGTCGCTGGCCAATTGGTTGCTGCATGTACAAAGGCGGGATCGAACCTCCGACACTTACTTAAGCAACCTAGTGAGCTAATCACTAGGCCAACCAAGTTCAGTTGAGTCACTAAAATCTTTAATGATATTTATATAAAATATTAGTTATAATCATTCATATTATATTATAATCATAAAATATTTTTATTTAAGACATAAAATCCCCACCATATTATGAATTTTCATCAAAATATTGTTTTCTTTTTACTCCTAATAATTAATTTATTATTATCAAAATGATTATGTTTAACCCTACATTTTCTTCTTTTTCTAGGTGGGGGCATTTAGCTTTTGAATAGGTTCACTAAGTGGGCATGCCGGCTGAAGAATTACAGAGTTTAATTTCTTTCTGATATTTACTCGCACTCGATATTTATATTTAACTATACAATAAAAAATTAAAAATATAGTAAGAATGTATTATTTAATCATAGTTAAATGATAAATATGTGCCCAATAAATACGTAATTTGTATTTATTGATTTGATATAAACACCAAGTATAAGTAAGATTTTATTGTTAGTGTATTATACGTTAAGAGAGAAAAAACTATTTCCGCAGTTATGTTACTTATTAAGGTAGTAGTAATAGGTATATGATATATCTCTATGACTCTTGCATTTTGTTTAACTAGTCTTTGAGCATGTGCGTTGCACGTGAATTATGTATTAATTAATCCTAATATTCTAAACTAAAATATTAGAATGATGCAATATACAAAACTCAATGGATATATCCTAAGCCGATTCAAACGCTTTATATAAATGAATGTAAGATGATTAGATATTGTTTGAACACCCAAATTTAATTATGTAAATCAATTGGCAACCAAATATTCAACTTGACAATTTTATGGCTTTTTTTTAGATTACAACAATATTGTCTACACGTGAATATGACCAATGTCTGCTCAAAGTGCAAATAATTCATGTATAGAAGATTCTATCTTATCTTCACGATATTGTAATTTGATTTCCTCTATAGCCACATGAATATTAAAAGAATATTATCGAATGAAAGCACTATGTATCGAAGTAATGTAGATATTTGTTCAATACATATATATCTTTCTTTGAATGACTGATATACTATTTTCAATTTGATAATGTAAGTTGCAATAAGTAAATAGTTATTTATGAAGAGACTCTTAAAATATATATAATTAAGCACATCAAAAGATAAAACAAAAGATAAGAATGAGTATAATCTTACTCGAATATTTTCAGCAAAAACATGAAATCCAGGGAAATGGTAGGCTTGAAAAACAAATTTATGATAAAGAGAATTGACACAATAGATTAAAGCGAGTGGAACTCTTTGTTATCTTCAGTTACAAAGATTTTCATTTGTTATGCATACCTCCTCATTTCTATCATTTAAATCGTATTTCATTATTGTTGGATGAGACTAAATGAAGGTTGAAGCATTGCACATTGTAATTTAACAATTGTTTCATATAAAAGATAGTCAATAAATTAAAGAATGTATATACATAAATAACAAATATCATGTGCCCTTATTTTGTATGGAAGGCAAAAATAATTTTAAGAAATTGAATAGACTACAATAAATTCAATTTCTCATTAAAATAATTTACTCACCTACTGGAGGCATTAAATTAAGGATTAGGGAGACATTAATTAAAAAAGATAAATAAATTACAATTCATACCTTAAGCTAATTAAATTTTATTATTTACTAATATTATATCATATTAATAGGATGATTTTTACAATGTTGATATATGGTAGTAATAAAATGTTAATCCAACTAAATATGATGATTTTTACAATGTTGATATAGGGTAGTAGTAAAATGTTAATCTAATTTTTTACTTTCAACTTTAGACTGTTATTAAATATAATTAATTTTTTAAACTTTTCAACTTTGAAAATAAGAGTAATTGAGACTATATAATAATATAGAAATTTATTTATTGATATTTAATTAATTAAATTATGACTTAGTGTAGGGACAAAATAGTAATCTAACTTTTGCCTAACGTTCTTTCCGCTTTTAGTTATATACTAGTTTTGGATACGTGCGTTACACGTGTATCACGTGTTCAAGGTTACACTTACGTAGCACGAAATCCTTGCTCTCTTCTAGTTGATTAAGTCTTTATCCTGACAAATTTCAAATTCTTAGTTTGCTATCGTAAGTCAAATTCTTTGTTAGAGAGAGGATCATGAGAAATATATGGATGAGATTGTATTATGATAAAACAAATCTTTCTAATTCTTTGTTTACTGTTGTAAGATTGTTCTTCTTTACGGAGAAGATGTGAAATAAATAAAACTTTGATCATGTAGCTCTTTTCTTTACCTGCTCTTCGATCTATGTTTCCTTTTAACCTTGTCTATTCGATGCTAAACCTGATGGCAATACATCATCCTAATTGTACTCCAGTTATTGGAGAAACTACTATAACTTTTGCAAACTTAATCAATAAAGGAGAAACAGAGAAGATAAAGACTTGCAAACCTGGCAATGTTGTAGTTGATTGCAGGAGGAAAAAGAGAAACAGGTTCATGAGAAATAAGAATCCTATTTAGGTGATTTATATAGAACAATTTTCCAATAATGAGAAAATTAGTACAGAAAATAAATAGAGGACTGTTATGTTGAGGTTTAATCACATTTTTGAGCAACCATCCAACTTCCAGTAATCAAACCATTTATATTTGTAATTGTAAAAAGTTCAGCCATCATGAGTTCTTTCTTTGTAATTGCACCATTCAATTCAATTAATACTTAGAAACAAATTTAAATAACATACGGTTCTGAAAGTTGTATGGTTGCTGAAAAAATGTGATTAAACCATAAAATGCGGACATCAGTTTAAGACCTTACATTGTAAAACATAACTCCAATGCTAATTGCTAATTAAGGTGTAAATGCACCAATTATTTGAATCTATTATTTTATTGGCTCATTATTAGTTGGATCATTACATGGCTGACCATTTCATGAGTTTAAACATTTTGTTATTATTCCATTTAATAATTAAATACATAATTTGTGTCATTTAAATATTTAATTATTATTTTATAAAGTATTAAATACATAATTTGTGTCTTTTTTTTAAAGGTGGGGGTAAAATGGTAATCCAACTTTGAAAGTTGGAGCTTTCCATTTTTAATAATATATGATATGATATGATGATGGTATGATACGATATATTGCATTTTTTGACTAGTCACAAAATTTTAAGGAGAAAGACTTATTTTATACTCTCAAACATGTCATGCCATTTCTGTACTCGTAAAATGTCAATATAGAAAAAAGCACAGTAGAAGAACCTCGAGTATTAGACGATTGAAGACTCAAATCGTTCATACGTATTGTGGATTGACTCAAGAGTAATGAGGCTAGTCTTCCCCCGCGCCACAAATGGGAGGGGTGGAGGTTCTCAACTACTACGCCTCGATCCCAAACGAGAAAAGAAAAGGTTAACAACACTACAAAGGCAAAAAAAAAAAAAAAACTAGATGATTGAATGTATAGAATGTCATGCATTTAACAATAGCTGCAGAACCAAAAACAAAGCTATGAAGCTATAAATTTTCAGCTAGTAATACAATTCACTCGCTGTCTTTTCTTGTATACTGAACATCAAAAGAATCTGTAACACTTGAGCAATATTGCTGAAACACCAACTTCCTCACGACGATTCAACGAATCAAAGATTTACACTTCTGAAGAGATGGTCTTGTATTGTATGTATAGACTGCAATAAAACTTGCCACCAAGCCTGTATGTATGTATGATCTACTATCACTATGTATGAAGTTCTGTACGTCTTAATCAACACGACTATTCTGTGTACATTGATCCCCCCAGTATGAACATGTGAATCTCAGCCCAGCTAGAAACAGTGTAGAGAACACCAGAGAGCTTGTTCCAACAAGTTGAGTCTTTGGCACCATAAATCTTCTGTTTCTCAACAATGCCACGAGACAGCGGGGTAAAAGAAACACCAAAATGATTCCCAACTCTTATCAGATTTGGGCTTGGTTTAAGCACTATGCCGATATCTGCTTGCAGCAAACAAAGCAAATCACTCATGGTATCCCCAACCTGAACTGTCAGATTTTTTTTGTCATTGCTGCAGTTGTTTAGAATTTCACTGAAGGTTTGGACCTTGTCGAAGGGGCATTCAACTTTCTTAACAATCACACCAGTGGATAGATTTTCTTCAAATATAAACTCATTCGCGTGCACATTTACAACATTCAAACCTCCTGTTCAAAAACAAGACAAGAAAAGGAAGGATTTTTAGACAGACTGTCAACCTTAACTTACAAGGTATGGTGCTCGGACTCTATAAGGATACAGCAAAAAATTATACCGAATAGGGAAGGAAAGGAGGCGGAAGCAGTAGTAGATGTAATGATTAAAGAAAAGCCATATGGTCATTTGGCAGCAACTTTACCAGAATACTATGTATGTTGTCAAACAAAAAATATAATCGATGGCCATATGTTTCGACAAAATCCATTTTTCAGAAGTTCTCATCTGCAAGAATGTACCTGATGAAAAGGCAGACCTTATAAGGTCCGCGCACCAACAACAGGAGAGGATATGAATGTCTGCATTCAACTGTTCATTTGTTACTATGCTCTGGAAAAAGTTTTTACAACCATCCTGGAGAATCATCATCTCCCCAGCTCGCTTTATGTCTTCGAGTTTCAAACCTTTCAATGCTCCAGATTCACTCACCCTCTTATTAGCTCTTTTCTCAAAATCTGAAAGCTGCTCAAGTGCTTTATGCAGCCTTTCGTAATCAAGTTTGTCAGCTGTGAAGTAGGAGCAAATTATTCGAAATCAAATTCATTTCAACTGCACTGACAATATCCTACACCATTGAAAGGCTGAACAATAGCAAATTAACAAGAATGAGTGTTTTACCTTTTTCAGTGAGCAACAGTGTGTCTATGCATTGCTCATATTCTTCGGTATACTGCTTACCGATATCCTCCCATGTACTTTTAAGATCTGCTAACAACAGTCGACCAAGTTGCTTGTCTGGTTGATTTTCACCAGATTTTGGAGCTGATATAATTGAAAGTTCTGACAAGACAGCTGAAGAATCAACAACTGTGCATGTCAAATCAAACTTGAAGAACATCACAAGCCTTTCTTCAGCAAGATTGTGCT
This sequence comes from Solanum clarkiae, assembly GCA_011800125.2. Lineage (NCBI taxonomy): Eukaryota > Viridiplantae > Streptophyta > Magnoliopsida > Solanales > Solanaceae > Solanum > Solanum clarkiae. The sequence continues at coordinate 25,454,982 of JAABOM020000092.1, forward strand.
CTCTTGATATAGGGATGACAGATTTCTGATCAAGTGGCTGCGCAAACAGGAAGCCCAATTCAAGTTTCAGTGCTTGTTGATAAACCTTCTCAATGATGTTGAGCTCGGCGCATGTCAAAGAGACGCTTAGTTTGTCCAACCACTTCTCATTTTTCTTAGCCAATGCCTGTATTCATCAGAAAACACAAGTGAGCAAGTGCAGTAAAAGTGTGTCACATTTTGCTAAAACTTAAACCAGCTGAATTCAGACAAGCCACAAACCTCGAACATTTCAGAAGCATAATTTTCAATTATTGCCTTGTATGGATGAGTTGGTTCCCCCTGAAGATACACTAGAAGCTCCTTACCAAGGTAGACATAAAGCCTCATGCAAGGAATAATAGCACCAAGGATATAAGCTGGCAACTTAGTTTTCTCATACTGCGTTGCAGCGTGTACTCCTTGAATCTTTCCTGAAGCTGTAGCCTTTAAGAACTCTGTGTACTTGACCGTTCTGGGGTTGAGAGCAGACTTCTCGACAATATCAGAGCCAAAATCCTAAAAGTGGTCCGTAATTTATGAAAGCAAATGGGAAATTTAAAGGTTAATAATTAGAAATACTTTGATATATAGCACTTTAAATGTGATGTCATAAAAAAAAGAGATAATGATCGAAAACACACCAAAATATCATGTTTTTGCCAGTTCTCTATCCGAACTATCATGTGTGGTGGATCTGCTCCAATAACTATCCTACAAGAAAGCCACAGTTCTCTGACTATACATATAATTCAGTCCTATACCCATTGTTGACGTCTTCTCGTCTTCCTCCCTGTCCTTATTTCCACTATATTTTTTCTGGATTCTTCGACAATTCTACTTATATACTCAAGACATCTTATGAGCCCAGTAAGCCCTCTTCTTACAGCACATCCTAAATGAACTATAATATGCCATCTATTTGACCATGTTGTGTCCAATTGCTTATAGATATTTCTAGGCATTTAAGCTTTGCATGTCAAGAGTATTAGTTAGACTCGATATAATACTATGAAACTATAGAGAAACAAACTAACTAAAGGTGCTATTAGCCTAATATTATATTTAATAAGCAGCAAGCAAGCAATGACAGACAAGTTATATATCTCACTTGAAAGGTGAACAAGAGAAAGAACATTATATCTCACTTTAAAAAACTCTTCTTGCGAATTGGATTCTCTAACGGAATCCATCTGCATTGCCCTGAAGACATACTTTGCATCATCATCATCAGTATACTGTTCTGCAGCTTCATACCTGCAACACATATTTGGTGTTTTGTAAGTTTCCATGAACTTCATAGACAGAACAAAAATATCAAACAACTTATACTAGGTAAAACAAGTTCATTCACAACCAAAAACTCAACAATTTATCCTAATTCCTACATTTATCAGCATCAACGCGGAGTACCAAAACCAACTAGACCCGAAAAATCCTGCATCATCTTATGACAAGAAAGATCAAGATATCTTTTCCAATGAGATCCCCAAACCCAATAATCTTCCCCCATAAGTAACCATTCGACACTCGGGAAAAGAAAAGATGGCAGAACATAATTTTTATTTCTTGCATATTCTGATTGGAAATACAATCAACCAATTATGTTTCAATCCTAAATTAGTTAGCATCTATTCAAAATATTCCAAACTGAATAAACTTTACCAAGACTTCAAGAAACGTATATCATTTCAGCATTTTGATTAAATGGGAACTCTAAATTCAAGAAAACACCTAAACTATCACATTACGCGAATTATCTACCAACCATTATTCCATTTTCCGACACACGCCTATCATCGATTGAAAACAAATATTTCGCCAACTCAACATGGATATATATTTATGACCATTAACTCAAACACACACCTAAACCATCACATTTTCGCGAATTACATATCTCAACTATCCATAACACCATTTTCACTCCTATTGTTGATTAAACATAAATATTTGGCCAACTCAGCATCAAGTCATATTTTTTACCATCAACTCAAAAGTAAACTCAATAAATGAAAAACAAATAAAGAACTCTTACGCTTTAGCAAATGCTTTGAAGTAGTAAGGATCATGAGCTATGTAACTCATGAAAGTTTCCATTTTTAGAGTCCCAGAAGCCATACCAACAACAAATGGAGTGTAAAGTGCAAGACTTGACTCTTTCTTGACCTTGAACCAACATTTTCTTGAAATGTACATTTCTTCCTCTCTGGGTATATTCTTAGCTGACTCCATTGTTGAAACAATGGAGAAAAATGGTGTTCCTGAAAAGGGGCTTTGTGGATGATCAAGAAAAAATGGTTCTTGGAGGAAAAAATGGAAGTTCTTGAAAGCAAAAAAATGTGTTCTTTTTGGAATTTGGAGAATTGATGTACTATATATAGTAAGAAGGAGGGAGATAACCGCTCGGGTGCCCAAAAAAAAATGTGACAAAAAGGTGGAAGGACACGAGATAAAATAAAAATTTTCTCCGTCTCAAAATAAGTATTTTTTCAATCTCGTGAATCAACTTAACTAACGGTGAAGTTGCATTTTTTAAGAAAATTATATGAAAAATGTTAGATGTTATAGGTTTGTATGTTAATAATATGATAAAAAAATACGATTTGAAATGTTGGAATTTCGAGAAGCCAAAAAAAATGAAAAAAAATTAATGGGGAAATATTTTAGTGTATATGAAGAAATTATGTAATTTCTTTTAATTTGAATCTATCTGGACATTGATGATGGTCAAAATGTGTGTGAGCTGTATATTACTATACGACAATATTTGAATAAAATTGTTGTTGATGAAAAACATGAATAAGATTTGAATTTTAGTAGAAAGGAAAGTGTTATGCTTTATCTTTCAAAGGAAAATGTTATGTTTTATGTAATTTCTTTTAATTTGAATCTACTTAGATATTAGTGATGGTCAAAATATGTGTGAGTTGATCTGTATGTCACTATACGACAATATTTGAATGAAACTGTTGTGAATAAAAAACATAAATAAGATTTGAATTTTAATAAAAAGGAAAACGTTATGTTTTATCTTTCAATTTGAATCAATTTAGATATTGGTGATACTCGAAATGTGTGTGAGTTAATTTGCGGATCACTTTAAGGGTGTCTTATTATGTAGTCATTTTACTTAATACTATGTAGATCAAAGTTTTGTGTACTTTGTAATATTCGACAAACTAACATATACAATAAATTATACATATAACATTGAAGATTATAATGTAGTGACAACATGCAAGAAAAACATTTTTTTCAAAAATAAAATGACATAAAATATATTTGTGTGTATTTTGAAATTTATTAAGTTGGTTCAAATGTACATATCTAAGTAATTGTTCTTATGATCCAACACGTTTGGATGCAAGGTGATTGCATATGCCTCCATACAGCTTAAGAACCATGAGAAGAATTATCTGACACATGATTTGAAATGAACAATAGTGGTATTTGCGCTTTAAAATATGGTTCAAAAGTTGTTCAACCTCCTATATATATACAAGATTTGGAGGACATTGAGCAATTCCAAGAATTCCAAAAGCATTGTTGAAAGACCTATTATCCGAGGCGAATCTAGAGCGAATCCACGGATTCAACTGAACCTATTGCTTTTGGATCAATCATGTATTACATATGCACAAAAAGGAAAAACATATACTAAGATCATACTTATGTTGAACTTATTGACTTTGGATCCTGGATTCGACTCTGTCTACCACCTTTCATCCCCGAACCAGTTGTTCTTCTCCTTAGGTCCTGTTGGCCCTGCTTCGCCATAAAGTTCAGTTGGAAATAGCTCGACGAGGCTCTCCACTGATAATCTGAAAAAAGATGGAAGGTGTTTGATTATCTCGTCCACTTCATATCCTGATTTGTACTCGATGGTTGGACCCCATTCCCTCATGTACTGTAACCATGGCGGTTCAACGACAGTTCCTTCTCCAAGATATTCAGCAGCAATGATTCGATACTTACTGCTAGAGTCTACATAGTATTTGCTTTTGTCACAATCATTCCTCACTCCAATACCAAGTTTTGTATTGCCTTGAAGGTAGCATCCGGGATGTGGGTAACTCGAGTGGCCATTTCTTGATGAATATATGATTGACTTATTCCCCTCGATGAACTCCAAATCACAAACATCAACCCATTCACCACCACTATGTTCCGAGAAGTATACACTATAGAGCTCCCCTGAAAAGTTGCTAATACGAAGAGTATAATGCTCCCAATCACAGACGTGTTCGCCTACTCTATTCAGGGAAAAATTCATCAAACCTACTTTGAGTGTAGCTGGACCATTGAAAGGGCAAAAGATCCACATTGCAATATCAGTGAACATTCCTCCTTCAGCCGGTTTAACATGAACATAGAGCTCGGCAGTCTCAATTTTACCACATTTAACAGTTTGTCTATTTTCAGCATCTTTACTAGGCAAATCAAGCCAATATTTCCCATCATTTTGTCCGCCTGCTGGCAAGTTTGAGCCTTTCGCGTCAATGGCAATACCATTTTCCTTACTGTCTTTAAATAGAAGAGCTCCGTTTGTGAAGAACCATGGAACGGATGAGGGCAAGTAAATTTCATCAGGATGGAAGTAAACAGTAGGTCCATAGTGCTTAATGAGAGCATGGACCTGCTCAAGATTAGGCATTGCATGTAGATACGAGTCGAGATTCTTCAAACATGCAATGGTGAGATCATCCCCTATAGTGAAGCTCGTACTGCAGAAGAACGTCCCAACTGAGACCCCTCTACATAACATGCCCCTCTTGCAAGGTCTAGTTTTCCAAACTTGAAACTGACTCTTTGAGAAAAATTTTGAACTAAAAACAACTTCACAAGCCTCACAACTCTCTGTTAAATCAGCACGGACACATCTAACTTCATCAAGATTCGGTTCATTAGGCTCAGCAGTAGCCACAAAGCCCATTGCTTTATAACCAAAAGGTGCATTTGGAAGCCAAATGTAACCAACTTCCTTAAAAAGAGCGTTCGTGTTATAAACTAAAGTGTAGTTCATTGGCTTTGCAAGAGCAGGAAGCTTGGAAGTCGAATCTTGAAGCAATGTTTTCGGCTTCAAATCTTTGACAGCAAGAACATACCCTGTTATGTTCTTCTCAACATCTGGCTGACAGTAGTGGCCAACAACCGAAAATCCTTGTGGAATTTCATCTGGTTCATAGAATGAAATCGATTTTGATTTTCCAAACAATGGAGTACAACTCCAAATTTTCTTAAACTTAGTGATTTGAACAGCTTCAATTTCACCTAGGCATATGTTCCCTTCAGCAAATCCTTTACCTACACAAAGACAATATTCCCATTACAGCAAAACTGAGAAATCATAGCAAAAGTTTACTGTCAAAGTGTTTGTTTTCAACCCCTTCTCTCTGTTCTTTCAAAAATACTTGATTCCCATGTTCCTCGAACTCTTCAAATATGCAGACAAGTTCATGTTGGATCCTCCAACAGTATTGTGCTTTGGAGGATCGCAAATGAGTGGAGCAACAATTTTGGAGAGTTTGAGCAACATAGCTTGATACATACGATGTGCTCGACAGCATGAATACTCACCAATGGTGACCATATTCACTTGAGAGAGATTGTTGCCACATAAAAATGTGAACTTTACAACTACATCTAAATCTCAAACAAGTTAGGTCGGCTATATACTATATAAACCTCATCGATCGTAGTTCCCTTTAAAATTATCTCAAGCCAATATCATACAAAGTTAAAATACTACAACTAGAAGTTATTTTCTACTGGTATAAAAATGTGAACTTTACTAACATATACTCTCGACATTTCAATTAGTTTGTCTTGCTTTCCTTTTTAATCTGTTCCAAAAAGAATCTATCTTTCCGTTCTCGGCAACTCTAAGTTAGTGTATATTCTAAGTATCTTTAGTTTAAGACCACGCAATTCAAACATATCTCCTTAAACTTCATGTCAAGTCATAACAGAGAAAATAAATCAATGTTTCATGTCAAGCATCTACCTCGTAAAAATAGAGAGAGTCTGTTTCCGATAGACCATCTGAAGCTGTAAATTACAAATACTAGAATTTATTCTTTTACTAGCATAAAAATATGAACTTTAGTAACAAATAGATAACTATATTCATTTTTTAGACCAAGTCAGACAAAATCAACTGAAAAAACAAAATACAGATCTTCTGTAATCTCATTTAACAGTAGAAAAAGAACACTTTTTTACCAAACAAAAACATCAAGAAAATACCTTGAGGCCAGTGTGGAATTGGTGAAGGCAAAGTAAACCTCTGTGGTTCAATTTCAATATGGTTGTAATCAATAACACTGTCCCAACAACCACAATCCCTCCCAAACATTTCTTCTTTATCACAAAAAAAAATTAATTTTTTTTTTTAAAAATCAAGAAAAGACTAAAAACAAAACCCCTCTAAAACCCCACAAAATGTTTTCTCAAGATTTTGCTCTCAGCTCACCAAAAAAGTTTTTTTTTTTAAAAAAAAAAACTTTGATTCAAGAAACAAGGACAAAAACAAGGACAAGTACAGAAAAACAGCAGTATTTTCTCTAATTTTTGTTTTGGGGGAGATTATACATAAGAATTATTAGGAAAGCTTCAATCCTTATGAAAGATTTTACTTTTTTCTTGAGAGCAATAATACTGGGAAGACCAAAAAAAGGAGAATGAGGGCAGCTTTTTGATTATCAGTGATGTTATATATTTTGTATAGATGTCTGTTGTCACTTGGTAATTGGAGTTCTCTTTTTTTCTTTTTTTGATTTTATTTAGTTAATTAGTTTGGTCAACTGTCATTGTTTCTTTGGATTTTAATTGTTATGGGTATCCATTTTGGATTTCGACTATTTCTTTTCAACAAATTCAAAAAAAAAAAATCTTTTAAAAATTTTCATGGATTGTCCTTTTTTGACATATTTATTCTCTCCTTATTATTTTTTTTAAAACTTATTAACCCATTACATCACTATTTTCTAATAAATGAATTTATTTTTTGTTTCCCACTTAACGTTTGGTATCATATTGGATTCCGACTAAATCTGAATTAGCATTGAGAAATTCCATATTGAGGAGTAAAACACTCCCTAACAAAGATGACTTCGTACCCAAGTGACTCGAATCCGAGACTCTGGTTAAGAATGAAGGAGCATATTCTGAAATTCTCATAAATGTTATATTTGTGTAACTTTTTAAATAATTTAATTATTAATAAAAGACGATATTAATATAAATCAACTAAAAAATCTTATGAACTGATTAAAGTTTACGAACGAAATTTTTTTTAATGATTTTACTGAAGGCTCAAATTCGAAAGTGAAAAGTTTGGTTTGAGCTAACACATTTATTGTGGACAAAGAAAACATGATCGAGACATTATTATTAATTTATTTATTTTGCTAACTAGAAGGGTTTTCTAATTTTATATTTAATTTATATTCTTCAGCTTGCAGTAACAAACAACTAAAACAGAAGGATGACTTATTCAATTAGGATATATGAAAAGCATATTCTCCTATATTATTGGACTGCTATGGGATGATTAGAATTATTTTATTTTTAATTAGATATTTTATGTTTGAATTTTGAGAAAGAGAAAAATTTACAGGTTTTGCAGAAAAATATTTGATTAAACGTTGAGGAATTTTCGCATATAGTCACTCAGAGATATCTTAATTATGCTTCATAGTTATAGTGTGAATAATAACATTTTGTAATTATAGTTATACCAACATTTGTACAATTTGTTGTACAATTCACCATTCTTTGTATAACATTTGTATATTTGGCTATATAATTGAAATTATTTTATTTTTGATTAAATATTTTATGTTTGAATTTTGAGAAAGGTTTTGCAGAAAAATATCTAATTAAAGGTTAAGGAATTTTCGCATATAGCCACTCAAAAATACCTTAATCATGCTTCATAGCTATAATTTGGGTAATTATATTTCATAACTATAATTATAGCAATGTTTATATAATTCATGCAACATTTGTATACGTCTATATATGGTGGTCGAATAATATAAAATTCAGTATGATGTGTGCTTATATATTTCTAAACCTTGATTATTGTCTAACTTTTTAATAATTGACAAAATTTGAAATTATCATCCACCAATTTTCTCATAGAAAATTAAGAAATTCACAAATTATTATGATAGTTTACTAGTAAGGATAAGAAAAAGACAATTCATTATTGGTGTCCAATTTTTTTCAAATGCTTACTATATATATGAAAAAGACTTGTTTTTTCCTCTTCTTGATAAGGAATCGGCAATTGGTATTTTTTGCGTGAATACAAAAAAAATCGATTTTATTGTAATATAATAATTCGCAAAGTATATAAGAGAGATAAATTGCACTAGTGCGACGCTTACTAGTAAATAAAAATGACTATTTATATGTTTATGACCATATATTTGTATTAATTGTACCTTGTCTTAAAAACATATTCCAAATTAGATCCATTTGCAATCACAATCCTAAACAGTGGACCATCACATCCAAACAAGTGGAAAAGTTAAATTACCTAACACACACATATGATACATGCATTTGCAAATGAAAATGAATAAACATAAACAATTCAAATTCAAAGAAGACTCAAACTCAAAATCATAATTAAGGAAGATTTATCTTATTTTTTAAATAACTATTTACTATTGATCCCCAACTCATTTCTTTTAAGAAAAACGTAAAATAATCATGATTTAAAAAATTCATTTCGAATTATTTGAAAATTTTATGCAAAAATATTAAATCTCAATTTTTCTAATTTATTAATAAAAAAAAAAGAAAAAAAAAGTACACAAAATAGACCTAATTTAAAATTATTTACCCTTAATGGACCTATTATCCAACTATTTACGTTTTTGCCAACTTAATTTCGCGTGCTGACATCATGCTGGCATCAGCATAAATATTATGAAATATACTCTGCCAGTATATTTATACCATAGTCGTATCATATAAAAGGAGTTTAATCCTTTGTGATACTCTGATAGTATATTGATACCCAATGGGTATATATGATTTTTTTAAAAAAACAAATAAAATAATTATTAAACTTTAAATTAGTGGAAAATATATTCGTTATATACTCTATCGGTATATTTATACAATATCGGTATCACATAGGATTGAACTTAATCATCTGTGGCACCATATTGGTATATGTATATTATAAAGTGGAAAACTTTAAAGTCAAAAATTTTTTATTTATAAAGTTGGGCAAGATCAAATAAAAGATGATAGTAGTTTAACATTATCCAAAATATACTATTTGCACAACTGTTTAGAGTAAAATTCAAATAATAATATTTACGAAAATCAAAACTAAAAAATTCTAAGTGTTTGTCAATCATAATTAGACAACATCACTTTTAGTTGGTAATTAGACAAATAACTATGCAAGATTTTAAACAACATTAAGTTTTGCCTATATAACATTTTACATGTGCTAAAATAAGGTTGTCCTCATGCCATTTTTTTCTACCTTTATTGATAGTCCCAACATTACTTTTATTATTGTTCATATGCATTTCCGAAGCAAGTAAACAAGTTGATGCCTGATTCTTTTGAATTTTGCCCCATGATTAGGTCAATAACAGTGAAATCTCTCATACCACTACCTTATAGAGATAGAGAGATTGTTTTCGAAAGATCCTCAACTCAAATATATAAGCAAATTATACTAGATACAAAAACGACTATAATAGAAAGCAACTGAAAACTTATAAGTACAATACATGTAGCAAAATAAATGACGATTCTCAAAAACATAATAAAGTTGAAGAAGTTTCCAAATGAAATAATCACACAATTTAACGCAGTACCTTTTAGCGGCTATCTCAGCTGCTACAATAGAAGCTGAGGGGCCAACATCCGAGCACAACTCCGAGCCATTTACCATTGAGCCATCACAAATGGAGCCACTTTTGCTAGGGAACTCATCATTATTAACCTCGGAATACCCTAAACTCATAGACCTCCACAATTGAATTTTGTCATGTGTCTCTCATTATCAATTTCTTGATAATTTTCACTCATTTTCTTGTCCAAAATATCTCTATAATCCAAAGAAGAAGGATCCATAATTTCATTACAAGGTAATGGCATACTTTTCATACAACTTTCAATAATAGCCACTCCCATGTTGAGAATTCCTTGTGGATTTCCAGATGGCCTTCTAGTTTGTAAAGCAACAAATCTTTTTCCATTTGATGAATTTTGGAAATTAACATAATGGTTAATTAGATTGTTCAATTGAACATTAACTGTACCTACTAAAACATCTCTAAACCAAGAAACAGTGTAAATTTCAACATGGATTGTTGAATTCTCTGAATATAAGAACTCCTCATTGACCTGTTAATTTTTTTAATAAAAAAAGTAAGACGAATTGAAAAATTTATAAGATGTTATACAATAACAACAACATAGTCAGTGAAATTCCATAAGTCGGGTCTGAGAGGGTAAAATGTACGTATACATTACCACTACCTCATAGAGATAGAGAGGCTGTTTTCGAGAGACCCTTGTCTCAAAAATATCAAGCTCCAAAAGCACAGAAAATTTAGAAAATTAGGGGGAAAAAACTATTGTATATATAATGACAAAAGGTGTTCAAATATTGTTTTAGGTCACATGTTGTAATTCTTGAACCCCTCGTTTGAATTTCTGACTCTGACATTAAATTTAAAGATTATATTTATATATGTATGTATATAAAGTGAAAAATTTTGAAGGAGAACTTGTCATTCCACGTGGAGTTATTGTGACCTTCGTTATCGACTTTTGTGCTTCTTTTTTTATTGGTATTGATCCATGTGAGGGCATAAGTACGTAGAGATTTTGAAACAAGAGCTAAATCTTGGGCAGAAATGATGGTAATTTCAAGAATGTGGCTATTTTTGCAAGGGGAAAAATTGTTATTATTTGGTGAAGATTGATAAGAGAGAGGAGGATTGTGAGAAAGGGATGCTAATGTTGTTGGTGGCGGTGGTGGTGTTAGCGGCAGTAGTGGGTGTTATGTTGGAAAATGGCTTTTTTGAAAAAAAAAATAAAAAATCAGTTTAAAACTCAATTAAATTAAGTGAAAACCAATTTTTGAAATTTTAAAAGGAAAACATAGAGTCGCCACCTAATTTTAAGGATAATTAGGAAACCAGTAAAACATTTTAAAAAAGACTTAACAGAAAAATCTTTTTAAAATCCAGAGAAAGGGTAAGGGTTCACATTTCCATTTCGAGAAGGTTTTACGCGCTCGAAATGGCCGCTAAATGCGGTTATCCAGCGATTAGAAATTTGAATAACTTTGACTTGAAAATGTCGACTGATTTTAAAAAATGATTAATTTCTGAAAAAAAGATTTGACTGGATCCGACTGTTTTAAAAATCAATTGACTAAAACTTGAAAAAAAATTGACTAAGTTCGAAAATTGAATTAAAGTGCAAAATCACATTTTTTGTATATATGTTTTTATTTTATTTTATTATTTCTTTTATTTTTTTATGCAATTTTTTTTTAAAAGAAATAGAACGAAACTAAATGAAAATAATATAAATGGTCTTGGCACTGGGGAATTTAATTAGATTAAAACCAACAATAATAGAGCAATGTTAACATTCAGATAAATACAAACATATAAACCAGAAATTAGTTAAAAGGAGGAGTTGAAGTGATTTCGGGCCTTTGTCCCATTTACATCTTGCAACTTTGGGCTTTTGCCTTGTGCGATTCTTGCTTCCTGAGATCTGTGTGATAACTTCTTTCTTTCGAGGCTTTGGGCTGACTCAAAAAGAGAAAGTTTGGGCCTCCATGGCCCAAGAAATGCAAAAGGGGAGTCCAAAATAGACTCGGGGTATTGTTCATGTAAATAATAAAATAAGGGTTAGCGAGAGATTCAATAATGCATTCGAGCACAAGTATAGAAAAATAGGTAACTTGGAGAATAACTAAAGCATATGTGAATAATCTTATAAATTCGGGAATAATCATCAAGCCAAGGTATCCTCAAATGTCAATTTAGAACAATGAAGAGATAGACATGAGCTAATTTTGAAAAGTCGATCAATGTAATGAACAAGGGAAGACAGTTGCAGCAAAACATAATAGCAAACATATAGCAAATTTATCATTAACAGCAGCAGCCATATCAGCAACATACATACCATTCTTGTGATATTATTGACATGAACATATAATCAACTTGCAGAAAATGTTTATACATATCATTAATCTTAGAGGACACGCATTAGTAACTGACCGAATATAACTTGTAATAGTTTATTATTCCTATAACTCACATCGAGATTGCAGCAAAACAATCTTTAACAAACTAAGGAGACACCTCCATACAAACAATCAAAAAGAGATTTTGAAAATGAAATAAAGCCATTATAATGAGTTAACAGACAGTAGCAGGGACACTGATGGGCCTAATAATAAAATTGAAGCTGGGATATAGTATGAGGATCAGACAGGGTACTAAAGGTAGCACTTAACAGTGATTAAGGAAGAAGTAGGAAGCCTCGACACTTAGATAAACTCGATAGTCAATGGGCATGAAAATCAAATCAGGAGTAAGTTTAAGCATTCAAATATTGGTAAAGGAACCATATTTCTTAATCATATTTGAAGGAAATCAGACATGAGAATTAGAGCAATGTTTAGTAAACCAACAACAGTTGTTTCAGGTTATCAGTTTAGAATAATAAAGAGAAACAAATACTAACTAAGCCATAAATCAAACCAACAAAGCTAGCAGAATGGGTTGATCACACACAAAAGAAGCATTGTTGTCATGTAATAAAATAGCTAAACTTATAGTCATTTGGTAGCATCACAGTAACAGTAGTCGTTTGAGACTCAACTGCAGCAGCTAATTCTAAACATAATACATAACAGCAGTCATTCTATGGCCAAAATCAACTTGTAGTCATTTGAGAACAACACAGCAACACTACAGTCAATTCTAACATAGCAACAACAGTTATTTTTAAGCATAACTGGTGGTTTCTTCTACGTAAAGACTCAACAACAGTTAATTCTAAACTTGACACAGGAACAAAGAGAAGTAACAGGCTTCCAACATTCTAAACTTGACACAGAAACAAAGAGAAGTAATAGGCTTCCAACATTTTCAGTAATCTCAAAATAGCAATAGACAGGGCAACACAATGATTAATAACAATTCCATACCAATCACTGGAAGGTATCAGTTTTGGGTTCAA
>JAABOM020000092.1:25468353-25498001 GCA_011800125.2 Solanum clarkiae
TTTTCTTCACAGACTATTTTATATTATAGTCTATGGTATACCTCACAGAAGAAAAATACTCCATGTATTTTTCTCTTTCTCTGTTACTCTCTACATATTTTTTCTCTCTTCTGATGCATAAAATGAAGGAGCTAAAGTGCTCCTTTTATAGGTGAAAAACTTTGCTTGCATTGTGAGAATTTGAACAAAGTTGGTGGCCAACTTTGTTGACAAATTAGGCTGTCAAATTTGAATTGAATTTGGTAGCCAACTTTGTTGGCTGTGTTTGATGATTGTATGTGGGATGAGATTTGCACATACTCAATACATTTTTGTGTTATTGTCGCCGTATGTGGTGACGATGAGGAGAAGGAGATGGTGGTGGAGATTGGCAATGGCATCAAGAGAGAAAAAAGAGGAAATGATGTGTGTGATTGTGTGTAATTAGTTTTGTTAATTTTATGGAGATTTTTTAGGATTTTTTCTTTGGAGTGTTTTGGACCATTCTAGTGTTCATTGGTTAAATTTTTTTTGTTTGTATTTAATATCTGTTTTGAGGTTTTGGTTTGGGTAAATTAAATTTGTGCAGAGTCGTAAAGCTTTTTTAAAAAGGAAGCTTCTTATGGAGATTTTTCAAAAAATTTCTAGAGTTCAAATATGAGATCTTCTAGTGATTTAATTTTTGCTTTATCATTTGATACTTGATATTCTTTTTGAGTCTTTTACCTGATTAATTTATATTCATACCATGTAATACTTATTAAAGTAAAATTCTACCAACGTTTTAAATAATTTTAGGGCTCAATGAACCCAAAGCTTTTGTAGTTATCTGTTTTTGGTCTCTCATCGGTCATCATTTAATATCTTGTACTTGTTTGGAGTTTCAACCTAACTAATTTAAATTTGTGCAGTGTAAGATTTATTAAAAGAGAAAACGTTTCCGACATACCAAAAAAAAAATTATCATCTTTGGGCTCAAAACTTAGATCCACAAATTATTATCCACTTTTGGTCTCTCATTTGATGCACAATATTCTTTTTGGAGCACCTATCTGATTAAACAAGATTCATATCGTATAAGGCTCACTAAAAAAGAAAATGTATAATATCAAGATCTTTTTATTCTCAAAGCTCAACTCAAGACCTCTTATTAAATGACGGAAGAATGATATTCATAGATACCATCATAATTCGAATGATATTCATAGATACCATCATAATTCTTCCATAAATTTAAGTTATATATATAAAAGAAGAAATTAATTATTTATCACATAAAATTAGTTTACAATTACGCACACTAAAAAATGAAGTAAGAAATTGAATAAAGAATTCATATAGACTCATATACAATAAGGGAATTCATGAGGAAGAAAATTATATTTCTCTACTGATCAATTAAATTCACAAATATTTTCCATCTTGGCTCACCAATAATCTGCAGCAAATAAATAATCAATGTTTGATTTAAAAAATGCACATAAATTAATATATAAATATTAATACATCAAAAAAAGTCATGTTAGGCAAGCAATACAATATAGTAGTTCTTTGATATTTACTTTAAAATACAGCTCCTTAGAACTCTCACCAAGTAAGGTCGAAGATCAAGGTAGATATCGAATATTGGACGAAAAGAATGATTAATATTTTTTTAAAATATAAAATTTAATTTATAATCTTAAAAATAATTAAGACATATTTACTTCTATATTACATATATTGCTTTTTTGATTCTTTAGAAATGGTGAATAGATGAGTGTCAGATTCTTCAAAATTATAACAGAATTCCCTAGGATGAGTTATTATTTTTAGAAATTTTGAACAATATAACATGTTATATAACATATAAATATTAGTTTTTTGTATATTAATGATATATATAGGTATGTACTCCTTCCGTTCACTTTTACTTGTCACTATTTCACTTATCAAGGTTAAATGACCTTTGATCAATATTTTAAGATGTATTTTTTCATCATATCAATATGTGAAAGATTACAACTTATAACATTTTTCGTATAATTTCAGTCATTTAAATTTTAGATTTCAGACATTAAATTTGTTAGCTACTTCAACTTAGTTTTGAAATTTAGTCAAATTAACCTCAAAAAACATAATAGTGACATGTAAAGGTAAAGGGAAGGAGTATATATTAATTAAAGCTTACCATCATCCGTTTTGCCATACGACTTCAAGAAATAATAAACCACACCTAACAAAATGGTAGCTAATATTCCTCCAGCGACAATTGCTACCAATTTTTGTGTACCATTTTTATATCCTTTGCCTGTCAAGGGAAAAAAATATATTAATTTGATAATTTATGATTTTAAACTATGTTGCTCGAACTTTTTAGAAATGTCAATGGGTGCATGTCAGATTTTTCAAAAATAGTGTACTTTAAGAATCCAACACGGTTGCGACAACACTTTTGGTGACAACACTTTTGGAGAGTCAGCGCAACTTAGGTTTCAAACTCCAATTAGAATTCCTTTTTTCATTGAAAAGACACGAGAAGAGGTCAAACTAAATACCCCTAAAAGGTCAGACGATGAGTAAAATAGCAACAACATATCCAGCGAAATTCCACAACAGGGGTCTGAGGAGGGTAAAATGTACTCAGACCTTACCACTACCTTAATGTGATAGACTATTTCCAGAAAACCCTCGATGACGAGTAAAATAACGCGATAAAAATAATATGAGTAGATAACTTACCTTCATCTAGGTCATGACTAGAAATCTTATTTTTACCATAGCTATAACTCAAATAACATCCATCCAAATATATTTCTCCAGCTAAAGAATATGGACATTCATCATGAACAATTTGCACTGCTTTGTTCACACATTTACCACAATCACAACCACCTAAATTGCCAACACATTGTGCCATCACATGAACTTTCCCAATACTCAAATCACAAAATCCATTTCCATTCATTCCACAACTCTCAATTTCACCAAATGCATAGCTCATCTCCTCCCAGAAACTACGCGATTTCGCCCTTTTCTTGCTACATACCTGCATAGAAATAGCGCGTCCACTTATCACTTTTCAGCCATGTCTTCAAGAAATATACAATATCTTGGAGTTTCAAATTTCACAAATAAAACTCTACGATAGTGGCTATTTTTTAATTATGATTGTTGAAAAGGGACTATCTATGAAATTTAATTGGTCAAGACTCAACAACATCCAATATAAGCCCAAACATCCACAATTAATTTGGAGATTGAAAAAACTTTTTTTTTCCTAAAAAAAAAAAGGAAAAACAGGATTTTTTTTTTTTTTTTGCAATCAAACATCATTAGAGAAAAAAAGTTCTTTCACTTTTTTTTTTTTTCAAAATCTATAATAATTTCCCAAAGATTGGAAAAAATTATTTTACCATTTTTGAAGATCAAATTCCACAAAAGAGTTATGTGAATTTTGAAGAACTTTAAACTAACATTCAAGAAAAAATTAATATTATATTTCACATTTCTATGATTTAAAAAAAGAGAGGAGGTTGGGTCGTGTTGAACGACTAGGGTTTATAACCTATTACTTAACACATTTTAACTCAACTCATCTCAACCGACTCACACTTTGAAAGGGTCAAGTCATGATCCATTATCAATTTTTGACCTAACTCGTCCGTTTGCCACCTCAGCACTAACCTTATGAAGCATTCGAAGCTTAGAAATCTCTCTTTCTTCCTCTACTTTATAATCCAAGTAGCAACCAGAAAGTTGAACTCTAGCTGGAATTCTTTCACCACAAAAATGGCTATAAATGTCAACAAGTCTATTTGTGCAGATATGACATTCATTATAATTAAGGTCATTTCTACATTGAAATAATCCCACAATGGCTATTTTTTCATCCCCTCCATATGTCTCAAAGAATTTTGATTCTAAGGACTTATCAAGAAATTCTTGAAATAGGGATGAAACAATTGATAATTTTGAAAAATCATAATTTTGGAATGTTTGATTTTGAGTACATGTTGTGAAAACTAATTGGTGTAAATCTAGGTTAATGGTGTTAGAAGATTGTAACATAAAATTAAGAAGGAAAAGTTTGAGGAGGAATTGATAATGAAGGGAAGTTGAAAAATAATATCCCATTTGGGAGAACCAATTTGATGCTAAATAATAAAGCTTAAGTATGTTGTAATATATAGAGAAATATTAAGGTGTAGGTAGGAAAAAAATTATCTATTAAATATTTAAAAATACATCGATAAGAGAGTGTTCTGCTTTAGAGTGAATAAGCCTTTGACGTGCAGCAAAAGTGGAAATATCTGCTTGAGTAGCAAAAACATCCGTGAGAATCTAATGCAACACCAACATTTAAGAGTTTGTATAATTAAGACGTAAGATTAGTTGAAAAGTGAAATCGATGAGAGAAATATCTTTATTCTTCCTTGTAGGTCCAGAGAAATGAAAAAAGCTAGCTAGATGGTTATCGATTCAAAAACATAATCCATATAGATTTCAAAATAATAATTTTATAGATTCAACGGTAAGAATTTAAAAGTGAAATTGATCAAATTTAAATTGTGAGTTTATCTATGTATCAATTTAATAAACACATGGCTTGTGTCTTTACATAAATTTTTATCACTTTACCATAATTATTAATTAATTAATTAATTAATACATATACGTATTATAGCTAATTGTGATAATTAACAAGGTTTCTTCTTTTTACCCCTTTTCCTGCCTAATCCCATCTAACAATTAATCATCCTGGGATTTGCATAATTCAAAGTTGCGTTAGAAACTCATTTTCCATGTCAGGTTTGACCAAAGATTGGCTAATGAAAAATATTTTAATTTTTTAAAATTGAAAATTAATTATTTGCAATAGAAACCATGTAATTAGCAGCTAATTAATTATTTGCAATAATACACTATCAAATTTCATAAAGCTAATTATTACTATAATGATGTTTAGACCCCATTGATGAAAAAGGCATGATACACTAAAAATAAGTAATTATTTGATGAGATTTATGATAGGCTCATTTAAACTATCAATATGAATATATTTTAATATATGATTTATTATTACGATTTAAAATGAGTCCGATCTATTATGTGTTTAATTATATATTAATTTTTTTTCTTTATCAATTTTTGTAACATGCTCTCATTCTGAGTCACAGCTCAACTTGTTATCCACGAAAGCAATTTATAAAAATAGAGACAGATGCTATGTACAAAAAGTATTTGTTTTCCATCTTTAATGATGTAAAAGAAGAAAAAAAAATCAACACTTCAATGATTGAACATAAAATTCAGAAGTGTATCGTCTAAATTTCAAAATAATAATAATAATAATAATAATAAATTCTAGTTATAAATTAATTGAAGAATCAAAAACTTTGAATAACTAGACCAAAATCTATTATCTTAATTTTAAATAGATTTTATTTAAAATTTGTACATATAATTCAAATCAAGAACATTATTATTTATCTGTATTTAGAGAACTCATTCTAAATTCGCCTTCAATCCCCACACTCACTAATTCTAACTCTTTTTTTTTTTTAAATAATTTTGTCAATCAATAATTTAGGATCAAAATAATGAAAAAGAAACTATAAAAAATTTCCAAAAATTCGTGGACCTCTTTAAATGAGCCAATATTTTATTTTATATTATTAATTAGAAGGTCTACTTTAATGTTGGACCCCCCATTAACACATAAAAAATATCATAATTTCAACCCTCATTGGTCATCACTAATTAATTACCATTTGCACAAGCAAACGAAAGCGTACATAACCACAATAAGTGATCGAGTAATGAAGTGATAAATATAATATTATAATATCGAATTCGAGATTAAAAAAATATTTTTATCATTAAATTTTTTTAAAAAAATAAGTGACAAAGAAAAAATAATAAGTGGTTCCTACCAAATTGAAAACGGACCCAGACCCACCTAAAAATTGTGTGATATTATCACTTCTTTTGCATTACAATTTCAAATATTGATTTAAAGATTAGTCAATTCATAGGGCCACAGAAAGCATTTATGATCAATAAAAAAGAAATATAGAAAATAATATAAATTTTTTTCTTGAAATAATTTGTTTAAGTTTTGTTTTCATAATATTTTAGATCATAATTTCTTGAAACCTCGCAAGAAAAAAGGTCTAATAAAGACATATGATGTTTGACAGGAGTTTGTTAAGTTTATTAGAGATTTATATACTATAAAATAACAAAAAACACCTTCTAAAAAAATATTTTTCATAATATTTGGATCAAGAAGATCTAGATAGAATATCATAAAAAGTGAAAATTATCGATAATTTGATGTAATTATTGTTACAAGTGGAATTACCAATTTATTTATAAGTTGGACAAAATTCTATAGTTTTGAGTTAAATTATATATTTATTTTTTAAAAAAATTCTAGTCAATATATAAAAATAATTTATTTAAACTTCGATAAATAATGCTTTTTATAATTCAAAAATAAAGAATTTAAAATTCTTACTTTACCATCCATACTTGTTACCCTTTGTAATGCTCCACCTTTGAATAAAAGGAATTTCATATGAACGAACGTAAGAAGATATTTGTATCAACAAAATACATCAAAAATATTGAGTATATAAATAAATCAACTTTATATATTTCATTTGTCTCATTTTACGTGATATTTTTTTTTTAGTTCATATCAAAAGAAAGTATTACCTTATTCTAATTGAAAATAATTTAAACTTAAAATTTCTCTTTTACCCTTGATGAAATGATTCTTAACCAAACAAATATCTCAGAATGAATTTACACTAAACAAATTTCAAAAATTTTATTTTTTTTTCTTAAATATCATATTAAATTAGAAGGTGCCACATAAAATAAAAACGAAAGAAGTAGATGTGTTATAAAATTTCATTGTGTCACGCAAATTGAATGCCGTTATTAAATTGAACCCCACTTGTGATTGACGCCCCACTATTGGTGGAGAGAGGCGTAGAGTGACAAAACAAAAAAGCTGAGATAATCCAACATTTGATGACTTAAGTAAATGATTGAATTTTTTTTAAAACTTAAATTGGAATCTTTCAATTAAAAAACATATCCCATAAATATTTTCCAAACTCTTGTTCATTTGTCAGATTCTTGGATTTTAAGGTTCATTTTCTTATCTTTTACTTGAACCCCATGTTGAATTTTAGCTCTATTTTCAGTTTAATGTATGTAATTAATGTCGTGGTAATGATGTTATATGCTTATGGAGTCCAATTTTTTGTTTGTATGATTTGAATTGAACTGGGGTTTTGATAATTTCAGAAAAGTTTGCAACTTTTTGCTGTATAAGCTTTTGAAGTTTGGATTTTGTTTTTCCAAAGCAGATTCTTTGGATATTAAGGTTCATATTCTTATCTTTTACTTGAACCCCATGTTGAATTTCAGTTTAATATATGTGATTGATGTTGTGTTAATGGTGTATTTTGCTTTAATTGAACTGGGGTTCTGATAATTTTCAGGAAAGTTTGCAACTTTTTGCTGTAGAAGCTTTTGAAGTTTAGATTTTGTTTGTTCAAGGCAGATTCTTTTGGACTTTAAGGTTCATATTCTTATCTTTTATTTGAATTTCAGCTGTAGCTTCTGTTGATTCTTGAGTTTTGTTTCCTTTGGTGTTATTTGCTTGTAGAGTTCAATTTTGTTTCTCTTTTTTTGATTTCTATGGTGCTTGTATGGTTTGAATTTGCTTTTGTTGAATTGCGTTGTCGATGGTTTTCAGAAAAGGTAGCAACTTTTTGTTGTAGGGTTATTTAAGTTTGAATGTTGTTCTTGGGGAGATCGCTCGAGTTGATTCTTTGGCTCAAGTTGAGTTCTTTAGGAGATAGAAATGATGAGTGGTAATTTGGGCCAATTTCATTTGAACTGAAGGGTGTTTAAAGTGGAAAAAAAGGCGTCTTTCTAGTTGTGTTGATGGAGGTTGGTGGTATGAATCGATTGATTGGAAGATGGCAATAGCTTTGATTTAGTTACTCCATAATTGTATTTCTGTTGTTTTTTGTCATTTGAGGTTAGGTTACTAGTTACCTTGCTTGCTTAGGATATGTAAGTCGGTAAAGAAATGTCGAGAAGTAACAAAAGAAAAAGGGTCCAAATAGAGCACTGGAATGGATATTGAGGATTCATATAAACGATGGCGACTAGATTCGAGTTGAGTGTAGTAGTTCTTGTTGTTGAAGTACTTACCTTGCTTAACAGGACTTCTTACTGTAAAACCTGTTTTACAGTAGGAAGAGTTTTGAATTATGTATTTGGAGCTGAAAATACTAAGGGACTCAGGTTCCAAAGTCGATTGCCTTGAGCATAAGGATAATCATGATTTCAACTGGAGATTCTCAAGGGAAACCTAAGGGGTTGTGAGGTGGTTACTTCTCTATCATGAATTACGGTAGAAATGGCATTTATGGTGTGTATTGACATAAATGGCTGATTCTATATCGGTATCTTTCGCGTTCTGCTAGAAATTTGTATTTTGGTGTTCAAGTGAATGTACTAGGTTAGCTTACAGTAGTATTTTCATTAAAGAAACAACATAACTTTTGAAGTCAAAAAGAAAAAACAACATATATAGCCGTAATCACAAATGTATTATTTTGCTACCTTTTTGGTGCAACATGGCCTTTGTAAATGATGCGGATTTTCATGTTAGATATGATTGGGACATTGAAGACACTATAACTGTCTTAGTGCTATCATATCATTTATAAAATGTCATTACTTATAAAAGGAAAAAATGATTGATCTCGAAGTTGGGATCTTGAGGCTTTAGATGTTCGATGTGTTTGGTCTGTCTTTTCCATCATTTACAATATCAGTTTGGTAGCGTCAAGAAGCTCATTTTTCTTTATGATATCCTTCTGTGGTTAAAAACATATCTCAAAAGGCGATTGATGTCGTACATGTGTGACTTCCAGCATGCGCATTTGGAATAACAATAATATGCAATATTGCACCAAAATAAGGCTTATAGATAGCTGATTTAGGACTGAAAGAGGACGCTTTCGTCAATTGGTGAAGTAGCAAAGTTACCATTTTCCTGTGTACAACAATCAGTAAATGCTTGAATTTTTTTGTCGTAATTATTTTAGTTTAATGTGCAAATGAAGAAAAGCTCAAATACTGTGTGTGAATATGTCTTCTTTCATCAACAATCGACTTCTCCAAGTTTTCTTCATTTCCTTGTAAATTTAGTGGCTTAAAGTAAATTGTAAGATGCCCAAAAGGTTTTAGGGTTGGTTACAGCCCCTGTTCTTCCTTTAATTTGCTGGTTGATGAATACTCAATATTTTTCACAGAATTGCTCTAAGTTTGTCTTTTTCTCAACATGGATGTGATATCGTTAGAGAGAATAAATCTCATTTATTGATTAGTAGCTACCATTGATGTAACCTTTTGTCTTTTCTGGCCACAGATGTACAGTGTACAACGTGGAGAACCATCCTTGTAAACTTTGTCTTTTGACCGAGTGGCACAACGAAGTGGGTTGAAACTGTTGTGTTAATCTTGAAGTCTTTGTTAATTTATGGAAAAAAATGAACATGCGTCGTGCATTATGTATTCAAAGATCTTGTGAAGCACAGCATAGTAACATGGCTGTCTGTGGAGCTATGTCGACATCTTTATCCATTTTACCGTCATTGGAAGAGAAGTATCTAAAATTACCAGATTCTCTTGATGTGCTCACAGAGAAGGAGCAAACCACAAACCTCATGTCCTCACGGGCAATACCGTCAGCATCTACAAGTGGAACAGTAGGGCATCTATTATCTTCCTCTTGTGGACCCCACGAAGATTTTCGCTTTTGTCCTACCTCCTCTCAAGAAAATAGGCCATGTAACTATCCATTTATTTCAAGTAAAGCTTCTGCAGCAACCTGCCAATCTTCGCTCTCAAGCATACCTTCAACATCATTGAATAATTACCCCATGGAGAACAGCAATGATTCCTGGGGCAAAGATGCATATCATGACTCTATCGATTTTTCTACTAATGTTCCTGTTCAGAATGACCAAGTCGAAAGCCTTGCAGTTGAGACAGCTGATGACCAGGTTAAGAGATCTGATTGGCAGGACTGGGCTGATCAGCTAATTAATGATGATGGTGTTTTGGATTCGAGCTGGAGCGATATTCTTGTTGATATCAAGCCTCCAGAAATGAAGGTTCGTTTTGTAACCTTTATGCTGATGTTTCCTTTGTGGGTGCGGTATGCACCTTTTTGTTTGTTTCAGAGCCGTTTGTCTGGGCGGATTAACCACCATTTTTTCCAAGTAGAAATTTCTCTTTTTTGTTTATGTATGTGAAACAAAATTTAATATTGTTGTACATTTTAAACTCGTCTTTGCATAGGAACTACTCCTGATTGCATGGTACGAGTTCCTTGGTTTCTTCTGCTTTATTTGACATTAATTTCTCACTTTTTAAATCAGTTTCTGGGAGCATCTGAAGTCCTTGCTTACCCGTCCGATACTCTTCCTCCTCCTCTTCCTGCTGTTGGTGCATCGCCTGGGCAAAGTTGCCCAGTTGGAAGCCCATTGTCTACCACAGCACTGGCGAAGCCTCGCATGCGATGGACACCGGAGCTTCACGAAGTCTTTGTAGAAGCTGTCAGTAGGCTCGGTGGTAGCGAAAGTGTGTAGACCTCTTTGTTTCTATGTTCCGTTTCTCTTTTTAGTGGTTAGGATGAGTAAGAGTTTACGTTTAACATTATTATATCGGATTCATGAATTTGACTTTACAGAAGCTACACCAAAGGGAGTCTTGAAGCTCATGAATGTCGAAGGCCTAACAATCTATCATGTCAAAAGCCACTTACAGGTATAATAAATCCTTCTCATTAACCTTTTCTGGGGTGACAGTTTATTTACCTTATACATTTCATTTTGAATTTCAGAAATATAGAACTGCCAGATACAAACCAGAACCCTTGGAAGGTAGGAATTTCCTCTTTGATTTGCTGATAAACTTTTGCATCCGTCAAGGACTCAGTATACATCTTGCTAAAACAAAGTACATGCACATTACATCTCTTCATACTTGTATTTCCTGCCTCTTTTTAGTTTCTTGTGCATGTGTCAAACCGATACCCAATTGTGAATAAAATTAGGGATATAAGTTAGATTCGTTGATGGTCTATTGGACGTTCCCACAGTTTTTGAGATGAAAAGATGGAAATTCATGGAGATTGTAATCTCATTGCAGGAACACCGGAAAAGAAGACCACCAATGTGACAGAGATGCCATCTTTGGACCTGAAAATGTAAGTCTTTGCTGTCACACTATGCACATCTACTGATTATGCAGCCGTCACACAGCTTGGATATCTGTTCATTATGGGGCATAATGTTAAACACAGTGTCATATGAGCAAAGTGTATTCGATTCTCAGTTTTACTAAAAAGCCCATGTAAGACTGTTATTTTAAAACAGCGGATATCACTCCCTCCCCATCTTTTTGTTTGTATTTAATTTGACTAGCCAAAAATTTAAAATTCAGTCCAAAAGTACCAATGAAGATCATCGTTTACAAACTTGGCATTTACATGCAAGGTTTGTCCATGTCCCTCTGTTTGGAAACATCCGATAGAAGGACCAAAAAGTGTAGCATACGGATTTCATGTGATAGCAGCTAAATTCTTAGTTAATTCCGGTTGCAATTTCCATTTCCTGGATGATGCAGTTGAAGTTTTTTTTGGTCGTGAATAATCATTAAAACTATATGTGGATTTTGGTAATAGGACCATGGGAATTACGGAAGCACTCAGAATGCAGATGGAAGTCCAAAAGCAACTTCATGAACAACTTGAGGTTCGTAAAGGATCAAAGTCCCCACAATTACTCATGTATCTGTTCTTGCTTTTCTTGCTCCTGTTTTCTTTGTCAAATTAGATGTTGAAATCTCTGGATAATTGAGATAAAAAATCCTGCGGGTCTGTGTTGACACATGTCCAAATGTGTTCACATGTGAAGTTATGATATTGTTCTGGTTTGAATCCTTGCGGCGATGAGGGAGAGCAGACCACATTAAACAACTTGTCAACTCCATCAAATTGCAGATGACATGGTCACTAAGTCCATCCTGTACCTTTTTTTCTTAGCTGATCATCATCTATGCATAAGTAGCTGACAATATCCGCATTGCATTTGTGGCGGGTTGTCAAAAGCTTTTATGGGTGAAACTACTTGAAAACAGACCCTGAGTTTACATCTGTAATTTCATGAAATGTCAAATTTTAGGGGAGTTACCAAAAGCAGCGTCTTATACTGCAGAAGTGAAAAGGTTGCTTCTCTCTCAACTTGGAGACTGTGTTGGTCGAACTCTTCAAAAATGCCTATGGGTGCGTGTCGGATCTTCCAAAAGTATTACATTTTGAGTATCCGACACGGCGAGGCAATATTTTTGGAGAGTCCGAACAATATAACTTTTGGAGTTGATTCCTTTATCATCTTTTCTCCATTTCCTGTTTTCTTATTGATTAGTCTTTGATCATCTCTAGTACCTGTATTTTCTATCGGCTATGGTTATCAAAAAAATAATTCTATCAAGCATATTTATAATTTGAACATATCCCTTTCCTCAGATCCAGAGAAAGTTGCAGTTGCGGATCGAAGAACAAGGTAAATACCTTGAAATGATGTTTGAGAAGACAAAGGGCATAGGGAAAGATTTAAAGGTATCATCATCATCAAGAACAGATGAACATGCTTCACCATCCAACAAGACGAAGCATTCATCTCCCAACGACAAATCAGAAGCACTCGAGAAAGATCCTGTTAATTTGAACGATCGTTCAAGTTCTGGAGGTAGCTCACCGAAAAAGAAAGCTCGTGAAGATCATGACTCAAATGGTAGAGACCTGTGTTGTTCACCTCCATCAAAACAAGCAAAAACATCAGGCCTTCATGAATCTTGACAAGACTCATATGAAATGTACATTGTCTTTGCATATGCTGTTGACTTGATGAAAACTTTTGGCTTAAATATGTTTGCCTTTTTAGCTTGTTCCATTCACTTTTCCCCTGACCTTAAGGATCAACTCCGTTCTTCACTAATCATAGCGTGACTGGAACCACCATCTCCTAGGTTTACGAGTATGCTTATAGACAGAGAATCTTTCAGTCCTATAAGAAAGTAGCTTGTCTGTCGTACTGATTATTTCGTTGAATGTATTCATTCTCTATAGAGGCACCTAAAGTTGCCATACTTTTCCATTTAGACACCTCAAGTAGGCCTCATTCCGATTGAACACACCCATACTAGGCTCAAAGTTAGTCACACCAGTTGTAACCAGAATACAATAACCAATACATACAAAAGGAAAGAAATGCAACCTATGACACAAACAGTAGCAGCTAAACTAACAGAATGTTCTAAAGTAGCATACATGCCTGTTACAAATGCAATTACAACAGCTGACATTGCAACAAACTGCAAGTAAGTTGCAATCTTACAAAGGCGTAGTATAACTGTCAACTCTGTAACCATTAACCCTGCAACTGAACCTGGTACATATGTCATACTTGCTCCCATGGCGAAGTAGGTGAATACAGCAGCAGCTGAACATGTAAACGCTATTGCATTTGTAACAACAAATGCACCAAATGCTCTACTTTTTAATAGAATCGCCATCCCTTTATCAGGACTAACACTATCGTTGTCAAAACCTCCTGGCAATGTAAAGCCAGCTGTGAATGTCACTGTCATTATTAGAGCAGCCACAACTAGATGTATTTAAGCTGCCTTCATAATATTTTCGCAGGATTTAAGGATCGACTTAGTTCTTCACTGGTCACAACATGACTGGAACCACCATCTTGTAGGTTTATGAGTATGCTAATAGACACAGGATCTTTCTGTCCTATAAGAAAGTAACTTGTCTACCGTACTGGATGTTTCATTGAATGTGGCTTACTATGGAGGCATCTAAAATCGCCACAATTTTCCTTTTAACACGTCAAGTAGGCCTCGTTCCAATTGAACACACCCATACTATGCTCAAAGTGTACCAATCATACATGTTTAGCTGACATGGTTGATGCATCTTTTAGTTTTGTTTAATGATTACTTTGCTATGTATGAATATATACATATAATAAGAATTCATCATAGTTTTGATATAAAAGTTCTCTTAACTACAAAACTTGCACATATTTACATTAATAATATGCCAAAAAATACAAGATAGTGACGGAGCTGGGGTTTTCACTAAGGAGATTCAAAATATGAAAGAAGTAGACAAACGAAGAAGATACACTTCCTGTCTCCTTAGTAAAATATTTGGCTCCGTCACTTCTACTCTGATGTATCGTCACTCAATCCTTTGTAAATAAGACAAAAAACCAACATATAAATAAGGAAAGAGAGGCAACCAATGGCACAAACAGTAGCAGCTAGACCAACTGAATGTGACAAAGTAGCATACAAACCAGTTACAAATGCAATTACAACAGCTGACATTGATAGGAACTGCAAAATTGTTGCAACCCTATAAATGTTCACCAGAACTTTCAGCTCTTCTTTAGTCATGGGACGATGATTCGCTGCCATGACAAAGTAGCTAAACACAGCCCCCGCAGAGCATACAAAGGCAATGGCATCCGTGACAACGAATGCACAAAAAGCTGTTTTCTTGGATAGAATCGCCATACCTTGATTAGGGCTATCATCATCGCTCTCAAAACCTCCTGGTAAAGTAAAACCAGCTGTGAAGGTCACTGTCACTAGTAGTGTAGCTACCACTAGATGTATTTGAGCTGCATTCATAATATCTTTGATTTTTGTTTTATGATCATCCATATTCATCGTCCTACCTGTGGGCGGATGACCTCAACCTGCCTTTTTCCTCCCGTCAGAGCTGTCTAACGTCTGTTGTCTTGCTACCCCGAATTCATTAACCATGCTTATGAAACCATTATATTGAAATAGTTCATTATATTGGACTCTTCTTCATTAATCTCTAACATATAAATCTAAGTACCATTATTTGCCTTTGACCAAAAGAAAGGTATATGTTATTTGCCTTGATTGGAAGAGAGGCATTTGCTAGCTAAACTTTGCCTTTGTCAAGAGAAAAGGATAATATTAGGGGTGACAATTGGGTGGATTGAGTTAAATTTGAGCAGGTTATAATAGATCAAAATAACAAACAGGTGAAGACCCAACCCAACCCGAATTTGCTTGGATTATAATGGATTGTGTCAAAACGGATTGAGTAATGGGTTATAGAGCGGGTCAAGACCCAACTCAACCCAACTTTTACTAAGTTTTACTTGTTTTATTTGTTTTTTTTTCAATATTTTAGTACTTAATTAAAATTTTTTATTCTTGCTATATAAAACATATGAAATTAAAAAAAATATTTTAAAAATATTTTGACAAAATCTCTCGAGTCAATTCGGATTGCATATCCACCCAATTTTAAATGGTTGGATTGAGATGGATTGAGCTAATAAATGGATGGGTTATTAATCCACCCAAACTTCAATAGGTTGGGTGGGTTGAGCTTAATTTTGCCACCCCAGATAATATATTTCTTGGGTTTTGCTTTATTTTAATTACTCTTTTTTTCACTTCGTTTTTCGTAGTGTGACTGAGCACAGAGTTTAATCAAGAAAACAAGACTTTTGAAATTTGTTGTCTAAAATAACATCTGTGTGGTCATGAAACTTTTAGAACTTCTCATTAAACATAGAAACACTAATGAAAAACAGTAACTTCCGGCAGCTGTTTTCTTGAAATCTATGGAGAGTCCACTACAAACGTTATTGATTAGCCAAATCCAATAAATTTTCGATCAGATGTCTATCGGAAGTTCCCCATTTTAGTAATGAATGTGTCATTCTTTTTCAAACGAACTGATAAAAAGGTCGCGTAAAAGAAAATGGAACAAAGGTAATAGTAGTAGTAGTACACAAAAAGATTGTCTGTTTTTTGAAAAGCATTTGCAGCCTATATTGCTAGATCTTGTAGGACTATACATTGTCACCATGAACATCTCCACCATTGTTTTCTATGAACTAGAAAACCTTATTCGTCAACAGAGAGTTTATGTCATGTCGATATCACTCCCTCCCCGCCTTTTTATCTGTTATGATCAAGTGCTTGTTTCACCTTTTCCGCGACCTTAAGGATTGACTATGTTCTTCACTGATCACAACATGACTCGAATCACCATCTTGTAGGTTTACGAGTATGCTAATAGATATAGAATCTTTCTTTCCTATAAGAAAGTAGTTTGTCTACTCTACTGTACTGAGTGTTTCATTGAACGTGGCTTAATATGGAGGCCCCTAAAATCGCCACAGTTTTCCATTTAAACACGTCAAGTAGGCCTCGTTCCAATTGAACACATCCACACTATGCTCGAAGTGTGCCCTATTATACATGTTTTGGTAACATGGCTGGTAGCATATTTTGGTTTTGTTTGACAATTACTATGCTATATATGAATATATACATATAATAAGAATTCATAATAATTTTGACATAGAAGTTCTCTAAACTACAAAGCTTGCACATATTTACATTAATAATATGCCAAAGAATACAAGATATTGACGGAACTAGGATTTTCACTAAGGTGATTCAAAATATAAAGAAGTATCTTCTTGTCTCCTTAGTAAAATATTTGGCTCCTCACTACTAATTCGACGTATCTTCACTCAATCCTTTGCCAATAAGACAAAAAACCAACATATAAATAAGGAAAGAGAGGCAACCAATGACACAAACAGTAGCAGCTAGACCAACTGAATGTGCTTAAGTAGCATACAAACCAGTTACAAATGCAATTACAACAGCTGACATTGATAGGAGCTGCAAAACTGATGCAACGTTATAAATGTTCTCCAGAACTCTTAGCTCTTGTTTGCTCGCGGCACGGTGATTCACTGCCATGTTAAAGTAGCAGAACACAGCCCCCGCAGAGCATACAAAGGCAAGGGCATCAGTGACAATGAATGCACAAAAAGCCGGTTCCTTCACTAGAATTGCCATCCCTTTATTAGGGCTATCATCATCACTCTCAAAACCTCCTGGTAAAGTGAAACCAGCTGTGAAGGTCACTGTCACTAGTAGTGTAGCTACAACTAGATGTATTTGAGCTGCATTCATAATTTCTTTGATTTTTGTTTTATGATCATCTGAACTCATCGTCCTACGTATGAGCGGATGACCTCAACCTGCCTTTTCCTCCCGTTAGAGCTATCTAACATCTATTGTCTTGCTAGCACCGAATTCATTTACCATGCTTGCGAAATCATTATATAGAAAAAGTTCATTGTATTGGACTTTTCTTCATGAATCTCTAAAATAGAGATCAAAGTATCATTATTTGCCTTTGACCAAAAGAAAGGCATTTGTTTTTTGCATTGATTGGAAGAGAGGCATGTTGTTTGGGTTTTGCTTTATTTTACTTACTCCCTATGTTTCACTTTGTTCGACATAGTTTGACTTAGCACATAGTTTAATCAAGAAAGGAAGACTTTTGAAATTTGTCATCTAAAACAACATTTGTGTGGTTATGAAACTTTTGAAACATGCAGTCTAGTCTTATATATGCCTTGTGTGACTATAAAAACTTCTCACTAGAAAACGTAGAAATAGAACATTGCGACATCTTGTAAGACCATACATTGTCCCCATGAACATCTCCACCATTGTTTTCTAGAAATAGAAAATCTTACTCGACAAAGAGTTTATGTCATGTCGTAAAGAACTTTTACACTATCAGGTTATAACAGGTAACTCTCCAGGTCAAGAATGACATGATAACACGAACAACTAGTACCATTTGCGATGTCTCTTTCTCTTCACTCAGGTTCTTCCTCTCTGCTTCCAAGAACATAAGTAACCCACAAGTACACAAAGAAAGAGATGCAACCGATGACACAGACAGTAACCGCAAGGCCAACTGAATCTGCTAAAGTACAATACATACCAGTTACAAATGCAATCACAACAGCAGACATCGCGACAAACTGCAAAAGAGTTGCAATCACATAGAGCCGCCTCACAACTGCCAACTCTCTTACAGATATTGCACTTGCTGCCATCACAAAGTAGGTGAATACAGCACCAGCTGAGGATGTGAAGGCAATAGCATCCGTAACAACAAATGCACGAAATGATTCTCTCCTTAATAGAATCGCCATCCCTTTATCAGGACTATTGATATCGCTGTTAAAACCTCCTGGCAATGTGAAACCAGCTGTGAAGGTAACTGTCATTACTAGAGTGGCAACGACTAAATGTATCTGTGCCGTTTGCAAAATATTTTTGCGTTCTATTTCATCTTCCTCAGCTTTTTCCTGGGTTGGATCCATCTTGTGTGCCTTTCGCTTTCGTTTGGATGAAACATTATATAGTAAATATCAGACCTCTTAATCAAGTCTTTCTATAGTTGTTTGGCCTGCAACTCAGAGGCAAGTTGTTCTATTATAATTGCATTGATTTTGACAGAGTACTCTGTCATCAACCCCAAACCAAATCCATATTATAAGATCTGTTCCTTCCAATGTTATTTTGTCAATGCAACGGCCTAACCCACTAGTGATATTGTCTACTTTGAGCCAAGACATGCACGGTTTTAAAACGAGTCAGTAGCATGTAAGTCTGCTTGCTTATATATCCAACATTTCTCCTATGTTTTGTCAACGTGGGACTTCTTATCCTAAGCTGACGTGACACAACCAAGCATGAAAAAAAGAATACAAAAAGAATCATGACTTCTTCATTTCCGTTATTTCTTTCTCTATTTAGCTTTGGACTGTCTTTTCCTTGAGCTGAGGATCCATCGAAAATAGTCTCTCAGATCGAGAACTATGGGTGTGTTTGTGCATCTTAAAGAAGTCTTTGTTGTATAATGCATTAGAATATATTAAAATTCCAGTTTGGTACATGAACATGTAGAAGTGTGTGTATCTTAATGAAGTCTTTGATGAGCAAATTGCATTAAAATATCTTTAAATGTAGTCTATTTTAATGAAGTATTTGTTTAGTCTCTATATGAGAATGGCTTAAGATTCCAGGCTGTTCAATTTTTTATGGGGTAATCAGCTGACATTATTAACGTTGTGCAGACTCTTCACTTTCAATATTACAATTTTTTTAAATTTTTCAAAAATACATTATGACTCGTTAACATTTTTAAAAAGCCTAAACAATATAGTAATTATGAAGTTGTGAGTCCATTAATTCTTTGGACAAAACATTGTATAAGAAATCAAGACTCTTGATGAAGTGTTCTTTTTTATAAGGAAAAATTACTAGAAAATACCATTTAAGACCATTTATTACTTTTGTCACATATGCCTAATTGTATTTACAAACTTGACATTTTGGTTATAAAAGTATACATGTAACATATTAGTATTTTACCTTTTATAATTTTAATATACATTTTTTAATTCTTGGAATGTGGGAAAATGTACTACTTTTTTGGACTTTTTTTCATTCTTGGAACCCACACCCATCAAATTCTTTCTTTGTCTTTTTAAAATTCATTACACTCATCTTTAACTTATTTCACACACTAATAGTTTTTCTTGGTCGTGCTCTTCTTCTTCCTTGTGGGTATTCTTGAAAGAATAATTTTTTTCCCTTCTTCGTCTTCTTCATTGTGATACAGTCTTTGTTAGGATCTTGGTGACACGAATTCGTTTTCTTTTTTTTTCTGCCTCAGTTTTGGTCCGGCTCTTCGTCTTCCTTGTGGTTATTCTTGTGGCGGGAAACTTCATAATACCAATTTTTTTTCTTTTTATGTCTTATAGTTTAAACATGTCCAAAAATACTCTTCAAAAAATATCAACTCGTAGAAGAGGCTAAAAGTGTCGGAGCCAAATCCAAGGTTTCTTTGTTCTTGATTTTTATTCCTTTTAGGTATTTCTTAATTTTTTGTTATATTATTTTAAAAAAAAATATTTTTGTTTATAGACACCGAAGGAGCTTTATTTTTTGTTTATTTTTTTTCTTGAAGGTGAGAGCATCGACAGAATACATTCACACAATTACAGATGATGCAAGGAGGTTCAATTGTATTGGTTTGAAAAATATTGAATGTAGTAGTTGGTCAATTGTACGTTCAGTTTTTGGTGTTTAGGTTGGTATAAACTTTGGTAAAAGTTTATTACATTGTGTGATTTGTGCTAAATGTGTTGTTAGGATGATACTTGTACTTAAAAGTAGAATCATAGTTGTTTTTCCATAGAAACTTCCATGTTCACTTTGCAAGGGTGTAACAAATTATTTTCTAATTGAATATTGTATTGTCAAATAATATGTACACTTCTTATGTGCAATGTTAAAACTGATAGCTATTTGTTGTTTAATTTGGTGTATAGTTTGGATTTTTCATGATAATGGTGATTTAAATTATTATTGTGAATTACGATTCATTGTTAACACCAATTGATAACTAATAATTATACCAACAGTTTTATCAATTAAACTTGAATGCTTAATATCAACATATATCAACACAACCAAATGAGAAATCATTTCAACAAGGAATTAACTCTAAATATAATCAATGTCGCCATCAAATAAGAAAACACTTATATAACCAATCTTTATATCCACATATATCAACACAGGCACCAATTACGAACCAATATCTATACCAACAGTTTGACTAGATCAAAACTCAAATAAGAAACCAATTAAACCAAACATGGCACCTGTAAAATGCAATATAACCTTCAATTGAGACACCAATTATGAAACCAATGGTTAATATCAACATATGAAAAATCAAAAAAGAAACCAATTAAACCAATCTTTATATCCACAGATTGGTTCACACAGGCACCAATTGGTAACCAATAAAGATACCAACGGTTTTACCATATTCAAAATCAAAGAAGAAACCAATTAATCTAACATGATACCTGTAAAATGCAATGTAACATTCAATTAAGACACCAACTATGAAACCAATGATTAATATCAGCACATAACACCAATTAAACCGTACAAACCAACATGTGAACAAATGTAACCATCAACTAAGATACCATCTATGAACCAATGTGTAAAACAACATATACCAGCATATAATACAAACCTTTATACCAATGTTTATATCAATCGTTGGACCATCTCTTCTATCAACAAGGGATTAACTCTGAGAGAGTTCCGAAAATTACTGAACCTAAGAACTAACAAGTCTACTAACAAAAATAAGACACCAAAAAATAAATCATAATTGTAAAGAAAACATATTAAGAAAAAAAAACAAGAATCAACATTAAGACCAACATCACACTGTGAACCAATATAACAGACAACATGAGAAATCAACTATAAAATTAATTTTTATATCAAACAGATATCAAGAGACACACCAAATTGTGAACTAATAAATATACCAATAGTTTCTCCATAGTTTCTGCATGGGTTCTGTCAACATGTATTTTATCAACATGTATTCTACCAATCTAGTTCCAGGAAAACAGCCCCAAAAAATAAATCATAGGAATAAAAATATTAACAAAATGTTCTATAAAATATAAATTTTGTATAAAAAATGCAGGAAAAATAACTAGTGAAATCAACTATAGAGTATGTGCAATTTAATTTTATTTTCACAATAATCACATCTAATAAATGTTGAAAAGAGAAATCAACTTAAAATGCTCATAATAGCCTTTTTTTGCAACTCAACTCAAGCTCATCATAACCTTTTTTTTTTTTTGGGGGGTGATTCGAGACCCGCGTCTTCCATCAATCTAGAGAATATGAGTCTCTCAGAGGGTCGGAAACACTATTAGTTGGATTCCAAATTATTTGTACATATTAAATTATCACTCTGCCCCTGTCTTTGCTTATACATGTTTTGGATCTTGCAATATGTAAGTATGTCTTTAATTTTTAATTAAGAAAACTTTATGGATTGAACGATGTTTGAGCTAGAAAAATGATTGAATTTGCTTCTCTACAATGTGTGTGGTTCCATATGTGGGTGTGCCATGAGGGAATAATGAAATGCACGCATAAATAATTTATGATGATCTTAGTAAATAAATAATAGCATAGCGAAAAATATTATTATTGTTACGTCCACCACCAGATCATAAAATTTTTCCATTTACATTCACGTCTCCTTGAAAGAGTGGCTAAACAATCAAACCATTAGGTGGAAATAGCTTGACTGCCTTATGTAAGGAGTTCAAAAAATGAATTAAACATACAAAGAAACCAAAAGAAGAATCAATATCTACTATTTATATATATAAAAAAAAAAATTGTAATAATTTTAACAATGCATAAACAAGGTAATTTTCTACCGAAGGGCGAAGAGAGTTTGAGTGAACCCCGTGGCCCTACCTGGATTCCTTCCGGACCTATGTATGTATAAGAAGTAATAATTTGTGAATCAAATTACTACAAACATCTAAACACAGCAAGAAAAAGAAATTTGGATTAAATGGATGTTGACGAAAAAAAACAATTGAATTCAAGAAAAGTAATTGTGAGCACTCAAATAGGGAGTCTTTTAACATCACTTCAGAAACTAAATCAGTTCTCAGTCTTGCCCTTAAACTTTCAAAGTTTCATATGCCAATGAGTGGAAAAATTTTGACAAAATTTGCCCCAAGCACTGTTCATGGCATAATCATCAACTTACCATAATTTTTTTCCCAAGGAGCAAAGTTATACATACTTCTTTCTTTTTCTCTCTGTCGCTTTCTGAACTTCTTCATAATAAACTCGAGGGATTAGACATAGGTAGGTTATAGGTAACTTATTCTAGGTATTGGCATCTGCAGGACGTCCTCCGCCTCCCTTTATGGAAATCACTGGTGCACGGAAGGTACTGCGACTAATCAAGTGAGAATCAAGAAACAAAACTATGACTGTGATATCGTCATGAAAATGCCGCCTCACTCCTCTATCTATCCTTTTCAGATCCGCGTATCTCATTTCTCTTTTCTTCGCTGCTTCCTGAAGGGCAGCTTTTACAAGTTTTCTAGCAATGCCCTGTACAGATTTGGAAACGTTAGTTCAATAGAGAAAACAGCTGACATAACAATATTAGTGCCAACAGTCTGTCAAATGTAAATCACTGTTACTTGAGATCAGCAGGTCATGTAGAAAACAAAACTTACATGCTCGATTGCAAAATGAAATAAAGAATCGACTAACTAGTGTAGATGTCTAGTGAAACACATTACACACAAGTAACAAGCATACACGTGGAAACTGGACACCAGTTATATCAAGAACCACAAAAAGGAAAACAGTTTACAGTGACCACCCCTCAAGATTCAATATGGATGATACAACAACAACAACAACAACAACATATCCGTAGATTACTTATATTTACAAACTATCGAGAATTTATAATACTTTTTATTTGTATTTGCATAATATTGGCATGAGATGATTTTAAATGCAATGACATGGACAGGGAAGATTCATATGGCCCCGTGTTTGGGCTGAGGCATAGTTGTTGTTGATGTTTTAGATGAAAGAAAAGGAGCAACACAGAAGGAGAGTATCAAGATGGGAAAGGTTTTTCCAAGTTTGCATTCATTTTGGCAAGAGACGAGCAACACAGGGAGCAAGCTTACTGAGCACATGACCTTAGATAGGAAGATTTTGAGGTCGAGGATTAGTGTAGAAGGATAGTAGTTGGCTGTGTGTTTTAGTACTCTCACGAGGGAGAAGCAAGGATCTAGTCTCCTCTTTCCATCTTCTCCATATTTAGTACTTTACCTAGTATCGCATAGCATCTTATTCTTCTTTTTTACTACTACTATCACTTGTTACTTCGATTGCTTTGTTTATCTTGCTATTTTGTCATAAGTTTCCTTTATCTTTCTTTGATTGTACTTTCTTGACACGAGAGTCTATTGGAAATAACCTCTCCACCTCACAAAGGTAGGGCTAGTCTATGTACATCCTTCCCTCTTCAGACCTCACTTGCAGGATTACAATGGGTATGTTGTTTGTTATAAGAAAATAGGGAGCAAATTTCATTGACACGAAAACTTAAGTTTCACTTTTACTCAGAGATGAAGGGACCTGTAATCAAGCTGTTTGTAACATCAAAAAAGACCTTAAAACCATAATGGAAAAAGACCTACTAAATAAAAATAATACATATTTAAATCATAATCTCAAGGTCTCTTTTGTAAACATAGGCATTCATATAAAAAATGCTTACTACTTCCTATTCTATTTAGGTAAAACCAAAAACACGAAAGTGACATCCCTCCCCCTTCCTCTTCTCTCCTTTCCTTTGTTTTCCATGGTCTCTATTTCTTTTTCCCTTTCTTACAATCTAAAACATCTTTAGATGCCACCAACGTAAGGTTTAATCAGGGAAACGGCTTGTTAAGCTTTATACACTTTTCTTGTTTCAGAAATAGTCTCTCTACCTCCCAAGGTAGGGGAAATTTTTTGCATACACTCTACTCTCCGAGACTCCACTTGTGGGATTACACTAAATATGTTGTTATCCCAAGTTATTAAATTAAAATATGAACACAGAATTATATCTCTTGCAGACTAAATAGCAGATTTATTAGAGAAATCCGCACTTGTTGCTGGAAAACCAAGAAGTTACAAATAACAAAACCAGGTTCTCCGTCCTCCGAAGACTGAGAATACGGAGAAAAAAATCTACTAAGAGAGAGATCTTAACAGCAGCATCAAATCACAAGCTACATATAGGTTGTTCCTTTATAATGGAGATTTACCATCAAAGATATGCACACATGAAGAGAAGGAAGTGCTCTCTCTTGTTAAAAATGAGAATGACATGATGACAAGAAAAAAGTAGAAGATGTGATAACCAAGGAGATTCTTCCTTATCCAAAACAAATGAGAACAAGCTTACATGATGTTCACAACTGCTGACAATATCCACGGCCTCTTGATTGCTGAGATGCTCCCATAAGCCGTCTGATGCAAATATGAGAAACTGATCTTCTGGAAGCAGTTTCTGTACAACTATTGATGGCTCAGCAAGGAGAATAGGCTTCTGGAATGTTCCGGGAACTCGAAACTTAGGGAGCAAAGGCTCTCTGTTAAATTCCGGTCTCTTCAAATATGCATCACCAATTGATCTTGAAACCTGCAAATGCATTGAAATTTCAGCATCATAATATCGAATTGATGTCATCTGCTTCAGACAGCTTACATATGTTGCAAAGGTTCTATGAAATATTAGCACAAGTGGTTTCTTTTTTAATTGTCTTCCCTCAATGAAACTTAGCATGAGGGGAGTGTTCTATTTAAGCTTCTTTCAAGAGAAAGTGACATAATGATGGGCAGCCAAATGAAGGCCAAAAATAGGACAGGAGACACCAACTACGACACCCAGTGAAATCCCACAAGTGGGTCTCGGGTACGCAGACCCCTAGATAGGTTGTTTCCTAAAGACCATTAGCTCAAGTGTAGCAAATCCAAGTAATGTTTTTTTTTTTTCAAAAAAAAAGGTGAAGAAAACATAGCAACTAATAAGGAAAGCAATCCGGAGCAAACAAGAAAGTTACAATATCAACAACAAAATAGTGCGACAACCGAAACTATAATCAACTGATGATGACAGATATGAAAAGCAAGAAATTATAAGAATATGGCTAATACTATGACAGACACCATCAAGCCAAAAAAACGAAAGACAATGCTCCACTACCTATTAACATTCTACCCTAATCCATGTCCTCCATACCCTCTTATATCCTCGATAAGTTGAAGTTGTGCTATGTCTTGTGATCCTGTCTAATCACCTCTCCTCAATAATTTTTCGGTGTACCTCTACCTCTCCTCGTACCCACTATATCCAACCTCTCACACCTCCTTATTGGACAGGAAAGACCAAATAACTGAAATAGTTTCTTTATACAAATTAACGTTTCGACCTATCAGTGGAAATGGCAACTCAGTCAGAAGATCAAATAAGTGTATGTAATGAGTCGTACAGTGAGTATGATAACATGGAACTAAATTACCTGAATAATTCCCTTCACACGCCAAACCTTGTGCTTTAAAACTACTACATGTGGATCATCAGGATGCAGTGAGCGCAGTTCCTCACGGACAGATTCCAAACTGGCATTATGTTCAGAAGATAATTGAACTGCTTTGACCTCTTTCAGAGCCCTATCCTGTTTGCCTAACACCGCACGAGAATCTCCAGCATTTGCAATGTATAACATGCCACCGCATATAATACCGACTAAGCAGCATGATCCCACTGAAGCAATTTGGGGTCTAGTTTGCCATTGCTTTCTCACTAGAGAAAGAAACTCCTCTTCCGTTGCCAAATATGCCTTGCTTATAACATCAGCTGACATTACTTGATTCTCTGAGGTGAATTCTGCATCAGAAAAAGCTGTTGGGTGAGTAACATATGCATCAGCAATCTTCAAACCATATGCACGAGGAGAAGAGTTTGTGCACATTTCAAAGGATGAAAGAGAATCATCAAAGCTTTCTTCACTCAAGTATTTTCTTTCTTGTGGGGAGGGGAGTGTGCAAGCAGGAAGCAAGGCTGATTGAATGCTATGTTATGGGTAGAAACTTTAATTGGTTGATTTGCTAGTTTTTAGTGATGAGATTTATTAGCAGAGAACATTGCCTAGTACGACAAAAATCTAGGATGTGATCTCTTTTATGATTGGAGGTATTTATCCATTAGCAAATGGGTGTTCAGACTTTACACCCAAGCGACTTATCATGATCTGAGTTACAAAATATGACACCTTCATGATGACAGCGTACTATGGATGTTTCATGGACATGGAAGCTGTAATGGTACTAAAAAAACTAAGGCTAAAATTCAGTTATTTGCAATACCTGGATAAGGAAACTAAAAGATAGCTATTGGAAGTATTAGCTCATGGTGCAATAAAGTATGTGCTTAAGTGAATAAAGGGATATGTATACATGTATCTTTTAGTGCTTTCATTTTCCAAGACAGAGACCCCGACCTCGAAGGGACACACATTAGCGCCTTGGTGTCTGCAAGAAATCACAGCCTAAGTGACGCGAAGACACATTAGCGCCTTGGTGTCCGCAACATACACCACATCTAGTATCTAGGTACACCTCAGTAGCACATTTAATAACATTTATTCACTAGGAACAAGATGAGACATATAAAGATGAAGCACAAACTGGAAATACATGTGCGCATGTGTTTTGTATGAGTGCATTATGTACTATAGTTGATAAAATACCTAGAGTTACTGCAGGTAACAAACAAGAGATATTTCATGCTTCTGAAGTGTGTATATATGTAAGACATGGATGAAAAACCGCCCACATAGTTGATATTTGAAGCAAAGCATAGGAAAGAAGAAAAAGCATACTCTTGACGTTCTCAAAAAGGCGATCATTTATAAACCGGGCAGCTTCTGCACCTGCATGGCCATCATATATTCCCACAAAGGTGCCCTGAGGACCCGTTTCAACCAAACTCATTGGCCCCGATTCAAGCTGGCTCTGATCCTCCAATATATTATTTGCTTGAATTACAGCCATCGAGAACTCCCCATTAACATGGCACCCGGAATCTTTATACCACAACAATCCATCAACACACCCGGCTGAGTCTCTTCTTCCTCTACTGCTGCTATTTTCACCGTCACTATCTAATGTAGGCTTCCAACAAGGGTATACAAACCTTTTCCAAGTAGTTGTCACCATAACTTTGCATGATACTGCTATTATCACTCACCCAAATGGTCCAGAAATCAAGTAATTGCCAAGACACAATATATCAAGCAACCCCAATGATCCAGCAATCAAAAGGCACATCAAACAACAATTGTTCCACAATCTAAACCCCAGCTTGAGACCTACGTCGTAAATCTTGCAAATGGTTCCAGACTTTGCGCATATATCTAGAAATGCATACAGTTAATCTGCATACCCGGAAAGCATTAGCTACCTAAATAGAATATGTACCCAAAG
Organism: Solanum clarkiae; assembly: GCA_011800125.2. Taxonomy (NCBI): domain Eukaryota; kingdom Viridiplantae; phylum Streptophyta; class Magnoliopsida; order Solanales; family Solanaceae; genus Solanum; species Solanum clarkiae. The sequence goes on from JAABOM020000092.1 coordinate 25,496,290, forward strand.
CCTGCAGTAACAGACACAATAACTGAGCAATTGAATCTAAACAGTTAATGGGGTTTCAAGATTATGAACAATATAGAGACCAAGCAATGCAAATATCATTAATCTGAATACACATATAAACAAGAACAACAATACATTACAGAAAAATCAAATCAACAATTAAGACTAAAATACAAAAGGGGTTTCATGATTATACACAATAAAGAAATCAACCAATGCAAGGCACCAATTAATCTGCACATCAACATAAACAAGAACAGCCTAAGCAAATGATTACATCCCAAAGATTGCATTTTGAATCAAGAAATGAACAATTTGAGACTAAAAAGGATAATGGGTGTTTAAATTTCAAGATTATTATACACAATATAGAAATCAAATACAGAAATGAATCGCAAATACAAACATCAAGATTGGATATTACATTGAATACCTTGAATCAGAGATTCCCAATTAGGTGTGGCAATGGAAGACCCCCTTTTTAATCAGATTCTGATAAAAATAAAAAAGAATGGATTTTCTCTTGCGACAAAGAGAAAAAAAAATTGTTTCTTTACAATGTGGAAAAGGGTGATAGACAGAGGGAGAGGGAGAGGTGGGGGTAGGGAGAAAAAAATGGGGTGGTGGGGTGGGAGAGGAGTGTTCTTTTATTTTTATTTTTATTTTATTTTTATTTATTTTTTGAAAAAACAATTGCAATATCATATTTGGTTAATTAATTATTATTAAAAATTAAATTTTAATTTCTATGAGATTTTTTTAATTTATATTCGTGGTGTTTAACCAGCTTTCACACATCTCAATATAATATTTTTGTCTTTGTTAGAACTTGAATCTGAGATCAAACGGTTCTTAGCTCAATTAATTAACTACTAAGTCATACCATTAAGTGTTAATTCATATGATATTTGATTATACATTTGATTTTTAATTATGTGAAATGTTTGTTTCTTGATACTATTTCTTTACATTGGAAGTATGCTACATTTTGACTATTTTTTAAAAGTATATTGGTCAATATGGACGGAGCTAAGAGTATTATATGAGGTCATCTAGATTTGTTTCATCAAAAAATTATATCGCATATATTTATATAATTAAAATTATTTTATATGTATAGATATTGAATGTTCTTGACTTATTAGTATATTTGTATTTTTGTGTTATGAATCTTTGATATGAATTTTGATTCTATCACTAATAGTTAGATATATAGAGTAACAAGTAACAACACAAGCTAGACATAAAACAAAGGTGATTAAGTTACGATCGTTAATGATTTATGATAAAGTTGTGGCTTCTCACGAGTAAAGAGTTTGAATGTACATTTCAATTAATTAAAAGTTAAATATATATATATATATTCAAATATCAAAAATGGTGCACTAAAGCTTTTGTTGGTTCGGATTTTTTAAATATTAAACTAAACTATTTGTGTCGGATTTTTAAATATAAAAATCAAACTAAACCAATAAAATTCAGGTTTTTCAACCTCGAGTTTTTTCGAATTTCTCGTGTTTTCAAAATTTTTCGAATTTTTTCAAATTTCTCGTGTTTTCAAAATTTTTCGAATTTTTTCAAATTTCTCGAATTTTCAGACTTTTTTTTTTTTGAAATTCTCGTGTTTTTGGGTTCTTTTCTAATTTTTTGATAAAGTATTTATAAAAACATATAATTAACTTATGATTCAAATATTTCTTTAGTCCTACTAA
>JAABOM020000092.1:25499272-25512440 GCA_011800125.2 Solanum clarkiae
TAATAATAATAATAATAATAATAATAATAATAATAATAATAATAATAATAATAATAATAATAATAATAATTTCTTGAGTGCATTTTGTCAAATAGCCCAATCATAAACATCATTTCTTGAATGCATTCTGTGAAATTCTTTAAAGATTAGGTTAGGTTAGATTAGATTAATTTTTAAAAATGGGTTAACTGGTGGGTTCAATTTTTATATTGGATAGTTAAATTGAATTTAAAAACTTATATGAGCCAATAAGATGAAGTTACTTGTTTCATTAAATGACTCGTTAATTGTCATGCCATTGTGTTTTTAGCATACAATATTTTTAGACTTTAAAAAAAACACGAAAGGAGTGCATTTTTAATCGATACGTTAAGGATATTTTTTAACCTTTTTTCTATTTAAAATTATATTTATTTAAACAAATAATTTAGTTTTGAAACTTTGCAAAGATTTTTCATATTTTTTACACTCCATGCTTAGTCAAATTTTCAACCATTCAATAGAAAATGACTAAGAGGGTGTTAGATTAGCTTAAAAGCTGATCAAATTACAACATGTTTTTAAGCTCTTTTTAGCTTATGGAAGTGTTTGACAAATCTTAAATTTGCTTAAAATAAGTTTAAAATAACTTTAAATAAGCCAAAAGTTAGAAGTTGATAGGAAGCTTAATCGGAATGAATAATAATTTTTCTTCTATGATTGATCGATCTCTCCTAACTTTTTCTTTTTAGCTTAAAAGTTGTTTATGTTTGACCAACAAATGTACCTTTTTATCCCTAATGTTTGCTTATATTTTCTATATAATTTTGCTCCTACTTTTTATATTTTTTTTTTTTAAATTAGCTCTTTTTTTTCCCTTGCTCTTTCTTTCTTCCTTTTTTTCCTTCTTCCTGTTTTTTCTTTTCTTCCATTTTCTCTTCTTTTTCATGCTCTTTGTTTCTTTTTTTCTTCTAAATTATTTTCTTTTTATTTTAATCTTTTTATAAATTATTCATGATAAAGAAGAAATATAGCCATTACTTATTACAAATATAACTTTAAAAAAAACTCAAATATTTCATGTATTTTATTAAAATTATATATTTTAAGTATTAAAAATAACTTAAACATATAAATTAACTTATATAATCAATTTATATTGAAGATGAATTAAAATAAATTAATTCTAATTTAATCTAATTTAGAAACAAAAATTTAGAGTAATAATTAACATTTTATAATGTGTAACAGTTTAAGGGTATTTCAGATATTTTGATTAAAAAAGTGTTTAACAACACTTTAGTACCAAACACATTAACAAAATTTTTTTAGCTTAAGTACTTTTATCCAAACACGTCACTTCTTGTTTTTAAAATAAGTTTCAGCACTTTAAAAAGTTCTTTAAAAGGTACTTTTGAAGAACTTTTAAAAGCCATTTTTTTCAGCTAATTCAAACGGGCTCTTATTAATTACATGAGCAAATATTAAAGAAAAATTAAAATTAGTTTACGTATTTTAATTATCTAACCAAATGTAAAACTAAAGACAAATATTTATTATTATTGTCGTTCTTATTGTTGAATTTTTTTTTTACAAGTATTAGAATTGATTTAAACTTTGAATTGAGCTTTAGAGTTGCTAATACGGAAAACTTACCTAAATATATCATATTTAAAAATTATTTACCATTTATAGTCATATAAACTAATTTTAATACATATATAATTCACTTTAAATATATAATTTAGATTTTTTATCAAAATAAGTCTAATACATTCTAAAACATTTACAATATATCTATATTGCGTATAAATTTATTTTTATACATAGTATAATAATAGTAAATATTTTATAAAAGAAACTCAAAAAGGTACTTATCCCTACTAATATTTATGAACTATAGCCTTTATTAGATCATCCGAAATTCTAAATCAAATTAAACATAATATGTTAAGAGGATACTTATATATATATATGATATTGGGTTGGTTTGGCCTCGTTTTTTTTTTAAAAAATCAAAATCAATCCAATCCAAATATAGTCAGGTTCTTTTCGTTAATACTAAATCAAGTCAAATCAAACCACTAGTCAGGTTTTTTTCTCGGGTTGACTTGGTTTGCAGTTTGATTCGGTTTTCGGTTTGATTTTGTTCATCCCTAGCACTAGGTTCAGAAAAGAGAGAGCCATAACTGCATTTCAGCAAGAAATTATTTTCATTGCTCAAACCTATGATCTCTTGGTCAAGTGACAATAACTTACCAAATAACAATAATTAAGGGTACTAAAAACGGTATTAACCCAATAAAAAAAATATTGAATTTGGAATTGGGCTTTCTCTAAGCCCTTCTTACATTTGGGATTTTGACTTCCCTTTCACCCGTACATTTTGGACTTGCTGTTTAGCCTTTGGACTAGAAAACATTTTAGCCCGGTAAAATATGGCATGAGGTAGCCGCTTTTAGACACACTATTTAAGTTATAGCCTTTCTTATTCTAATATTTGAGTCTGAAAATATAGATTCTATATTTGTAAACTTCAAAATGAAGGTCTGAAGTTGGATTCAAAAGCAACTAAAGTCTAACAATTTCGAAAATCTTTGCCTATATTTTAAATGGTGGTCCTAAAAACAAATTTGCACTTACAACTATAGTCTTATTACAAATAATAATAATACATTATTTCTAGTTGTATCCTATAAACTTATAACACCAAACAAACTAAGACCAGTTGAAAATACTCCCCTTTTGAGTGTATTCATAAAATGCCCCTCTTCAATATAATCTTAAAATTTTAGAGCCTCGAGTGAAAATACCATATATTTGAAAATTCAAGATCATAAACACAAAATATTATAATAATAATAATTATTGTTATTATTATCTGTGTTTCAACTGTCCTTTTCATTGTTTTGAATTCCTCTTCTTCTTCTTTTTTTTTTTCTTTTTTTATTTGAATTATTTAGGCTGTCTACATCTTGTTTTTAATTATGTGCTGTCCTTGGTAGGTTTATGTTAGTTTGTCCATTGAATATTGTTTCTCCTATTTCATGTCATGTTTTTGTCATAATACTTTCTTTTTTGGTCATAAATAGGACAAACATGATTTTATTTTTGATTATATATACATTGTTGAATATTTTTGACATCGTGGTCAAGGAGTTCAAAATTTGCTTTATGTCACTTCAAATTTACATATGAGAGTGTTAAATTGATGGGTTGATCTGAATTTAGACAAGTCACAAGAATTATGTAGTAAAAATAAATAAGTCATTTTATTCACTCAATATTATTTAGAATGAAATTAATTAAATCAAGATGAATTACGCAATAGACATATAGTATAACTCAAATAAAATATTCTTAAAAAGATTTTCATATATTAATTTGGAGTATATATAAATCCTATTTTTGAATGAACTAATTAAATGTATCAAAATGAATTTTCTTATTCGATTGAGCATAAATATATTCATATTTTCGATATATTCATATTTTCATTTCTTCTTATAAAAAAGGTTCATTCTTATTATGATATCTCCTTGTTATATTAGTTTTTTTTTATAATATCTACCCTAATTGAATTGAGTGAGAAAATGAAACAAATCGCCTTGCTATAATCACAATCGCCTTGCTATAATCACAACTATTGTCATAGTTAACAAAATTAAATGTACATCAATTTTGGAGGATTAGGCAAGTCATATTTATTTCTCACATACTAATTTTATCACTCACTATCAATATTACTTTAATTTCAATTTCCAATCAAACTATCCTTTTCGTTTATCTTTATTTATTCAATATAGTCTAATAATATTTGTTCAATTTATAAAAATTAATAATAATTTATTATTTTGTATCTATTTTACCCTTGTTATTAAATTGTACTCCCTCAGTCTCTTTTAATAGTCACAATTTCCATTTTTAGAATTAAACTACTCTATTTGTTCATCTTTACTTGTCCCCTGTAGTATTTTGAAATGTCCAACAATACTTGAAAATCAAGAGACAGTTTTACACTTAGTTCCTAATTTACTTTTATCATCAATTATAGTCATTCCTATTATATTTTTCAAGACGTCATATTTATTATATTCAAAGAGTAATTTGATAAAATTATCCCATTATTTATTATTTCTTAATCCTTGTACCAAGTTAATAGGGACCAAGTAAAATTTGACGGAAGGAGTATATAAACTTTGACTATCAATATATTTTTTTAATCATACTGATATGAAATAAATTGCAATCAATAATACTTATCTTATAATTTTTTAATATGTTAATATTTATTTTAAAATATCAAATTAATTTAATTTAATTTAATTTTAAAAATTAATCAAATTGACTTTCAAAAAAAATATAGCATAATAACTAATTTACTAACTAATTAATTTTAAAAATAAATAGACGACGAAACACACTATTTTTCCTTATCCTCTTTATCATCTTCTTTTGCATGTTACCTTTTTTCGGTTACATCACATCCTATCCCCCCCCCCCCGGCCCACGGCGCATTATAGCAACACCGCCGTGAGAAAAAAAAATGAAGCATCCAGTTTCAGAAGCGAACGAGTTGAGTCCATTCGGCTCACTGAGTCAATCCGAGTTCTACGCTCATCACTCAGTAACTCACGACTCCGAATACATCACAAATTCACGAGGGTTAAAGCTTTTCACTCAATGGTGGTCCCCACTTCCTCCGGCGAAAATCACCGGCGTCGTTTGTGTCGTCCACGGATTCACCGGCGAGTCGAGCTGGTTCGTTCAACTCACAGCTGTTCACATCGCGAAAAATGGATTTATAGTTTGTGCGATTGATCATCAAGGACATGGATACTCTGATGGATTAATTGCTCATATACCTGATTTGAATTTCGTTGTTGATGACTGTATTAGTTTCTTCGATTCCTTTCGAGATCTTCATGTTCCGCCTTCTCTGCCGTCGTTCCTCTATGCTGAGTCCCTCGGCGGTGCTATCGCGCTTCTAATTACACTCCGGGAGGGCGATTCTGCTCCCCGCCGGCCGTTCGACGGTGTCGTTTTGAATGGAGCCATGTGCGGGATTAGCAATAAGTTCAAACCGCCGTGGCCTTTGGAACATCTCCTTGATATTGCCGCCGTTTTGATTCCTACTTGGCCCGTGGTACCCACTCGCGGCTCATTGCCTTTGGTTGCATTCAAGGTATGAGATTATTTGTTTAGCTAATATTTGAGTTTTGAGTTTAATACAATTTTTAAGTTTTACATTTTTATATTTTAGATTTTTATCATTAAATTCATTATATTTGAAAAGTTAGATTCATATCTACTCACATTTATTTATGACTAATTTAGAAATTTTAGGTAGAAATTTATGTGCCAGGTAAAAAATATCGAAATCAAATGAATTTTATATCAAAAAATAAAAAATATTAGAGTCAAATAAATTCGATATCAAAAATATAAAATACGAAGTTTAAATAAATCTAATATCAAAAAATAAAAAGTACTAAATTCAAATGAGTTCAGTATCTAAAGGCAATATTTGCCTTTGACTGAACTATAAAATTAATTAATTTTTATATACATATTGACACAAATTATGAAAACAATCTCTTCCAAAAATATAAATAAAAGTTGTTTAATAAGTTCTTATCATCAATTTTTTTCTCGAATCTTATGCTCAATGAAAGTTCTAGTGCACTAAATTATCTTTTCTTAAAATATAGTACTTCTCAATTTCGTATTCCAACTTCTAATTTTGCGAATACGATGGTGGAGCCATGTTATTATTAGGAGATTCACTTAAATCTTTTTAACAAATAATTTTTTATATGTATATAATCAATTTTGAACTCTCTTAGATTAATTCTTATGTTTATTTCTGGTAATTCACGAAGGAGGAGTGGAAGAGGAAGCTAGCAATAGCAAGTCCAAAGAGACCACTTATAAAACCACGCCCAGCGACGGCGCGTGAGTTAATGAGAGTATGCAGGGAGCTGCAAGGGAGATTCGAAGAAGTGAAAGTACCATTTCTGATTGTCCATGGCGGCGATGACGTCGTCTGCGATCCCGCCTGTGCGGAGGAGCTATATCGCCGATCCACTAGTAAGGACAAGACACTGAAGATATATCCGGGGATGTGGCATCAGCTGGTCGGAGAACCGGAGGAGAATGTGGAGGAAGTGTTTGGAGATGTCGTCGAGTGGCTTAAAACGAGAGCCGAGGGTGTAACCGGAGATAATACCACCGTGGACGGTGGCGCGTGAGGAAGTTGGAGTTGGTTGGGATATTGTCAGTTGAGGAGTGGTTAGATAAAGGACCAAAAAATAAATTTGTACTAGTTGGTCATTTATATTAAATCCTTATTAGCCATGTGACTCTATTTAAACTTGTATTAATGCAATATTTAATGATTTAGGTTATTTGACATAACTTTTTTTTTAAAAAAATATTTTCTACTTTCATATGGAATTATAGATACTTCGAGATAATTTTTTTTGTAGTTTAAGGTCTACTTAGTGTGAAATTGCAGGTGTACTCAAATCTATGTTGCTCAGACTCTTCAAAAGTGTCAGCGGGTACAAATTAGATTCACCAAAAATAGTATATTTTCAGAAAATTTGACATGAATGCGACATTGAAACTGAAGAGTCCACACAACTTAGACTCGGACAACTTCTTTATATATATAATATGGTTTTAAGATACTCATTCCCTTTGAACACCTTTAGTCTCCATCTTCTTGCATCTTGATGAAGTGATGATTCAAACCATTCCAATGGGCTTCTTGTTTGTGCACTAAAAACAAGTACTATCACCATTACTTGTTTGTGTATTCAAAGTGCTGTTTCATAATTTTCTCCTCCTCAACTAGACAAGAGGGGGGAAAGACATCTCCAAATGAACTAAAAATTGAGCAAGCCATAATGAAGGTCTCTCTAGTTAACTAATTACAACAAACCTAAGATGATAAGTTTGGATTTTTAAAGTTATAATGCAACTAAATATATCAAAATGAGCAAACATTGATCAGACACCTATAGTTATACATCTTAGAAAGAATATCATCCCACAGTAGAGTAAAAGTTTCAGCTTTACTGTTCTAAACAAGAACACTGTAATCGTTCTGCTGTGCAACATCCTCTCTAGTTTCATGGGAGGCCTGAGGAACAACGATGTCTATTGAAGCATGAGGTTTATGTTCTGCTACTTCACTGGAGAGATGACCATCGTCTTCTCCAGCTAGATGATGGAAGTGTGCTTCATCAACTTCCTTAGCATCTTCGCAGAAATCAATATCGTCCACACTTTGACCCACATGAGATATCCGACCATGATCATCTTCACTTACTGTAATACACAAATGAGAGTTATCCACCTCATTGCCGATGTGATATAGGTGGGAAGGATCCACATCAAAAGTTGTAGCAGGTATCCGATGTTGCATGGGTATCCCTGCTGCATAATATTGTTGTACCTCTTCTTTACGCTTACGTTTGCCCATCCCCTTCCTTCTTACTCTCTCTTTTCCACGTACTCTCTTTCCGACTTCACTTTGTGAGTTCGATGCAACAACTACTGTACTTGCAATCTGATCCCTCAGACATTCATACGTAATATATCGGATTCTTGTGACAGATTGCAACTGTTGATCATCCAACCCATGAGTTGAAATGGTGTCTGCTAGATGGGCAATCTCTCTCAGTGCAGCATTCTGCAGTGACAGATAAACAGATTACAATGAAAAACCGGAGGCATGACATGAAGTGAGAGAAGAAATGTTGGATAATTGAAAATTGGAAGGAAAAAAAAAAGCGAGGTTACATTTATCTGATAATTTACCATTCTTTGAAACTCAGATGAGATAGGTACAGGCCTCCCAACCAACTTCCTTGTAATTCTCAAATACCACTGCATGTATTCACTTTCCTCAACATCTTCCTCTGCCTCGACAATGTAGAGATGTCGATTTGACCATTCATTAAGCTCTGATTCCATTTTTGTTGAGAGATCTACACCCCCATCAACTCCCCGACTCTTCCTCTCCCACTTCTGTACCTCTTCAGGGACAGTCTGAGGCATGCCGAATTGCCGTAGGCAACGATCTGGAAGGTGTCTTTCTGCTTTGTCATAACATATCAACATGGTCTTTGATCTACCCAGAATGAGGCTGCGCAATATATGTTCTGGTATGACGGTATGACTAATGTTTGAGTAAGGACACCAGTCAACCTGGACATAGAATTGTTCCATTTTCTTAAGCTCCTAAGGAGGTAATTGATTTAAGTCACACAACCAAATTCTAGAAACTTACATCAGATGGCTTCATAGAGTCCAATGATTTTCGGTAGAATGCCACATCACGGTTTGATGTTGGACTGCTTTGTTTGCCTTTCCACCTAAGAACAAATGGGAAACACTCATGGATTGGATCGTGATTAAGCTTTGGCCGACCTACATTAAGGTGGTAATAACTCCAGCACTGCAAGAGAGGAAAAACTAATTACAGACAGATTTAATATAAAGAGTTTCACTGCTTACATTTTCAGTTACTTGTCAAATCATGACAGCTAGGTTAACTGTGAACGCAAAAATTTACAAGCTTCATAATACCTGTAACAGTGTCAAACAGCCACTAATTGTGCTTTGGGACCTGAGGGAAGCATTGCCAAGAGCTCTGTACAAGAAGGATAAGGCAGCAGCACCCCAAGCATACTTGCCAGCTTCATCAAATTTTTCAAACAGTGGAAGGTACATGACAGGTACCTTATTGCCAGTGGTAGTTGAAAAGATAGTGCTACCAACCAGGTAAAGAAGATAAGCACGTGTACAACGCTCAATATCCTCCATGGAAGCATCCTCCGGACAATGGGAGAAAGTCTCTTTCAACCAACTAAGCTTCACCATCCCACCACTCGTATATCCAGAGTCAGGTGCTTTTCCCAACAATTTGATACAGACTGCTTCACATGAAGTATATGTCACACCTATAACAGCTTCACCATCAATTGGTAGCCCAAGCAAGTAGGCGACATCCTCAAGGGTAACAGTCATTTCCCCAAGGGTGAAATGGAACGTGTTTGTTTCTCTCCTCCATCTCTCAACTAAGGCAGATATGAGTGGGTTATCCAAACTGATAGCCGGTATCATTCTCAAATAGCCAAATCCAGCCATTTTAACCAACTCAACCTGTTTCTCAGTGAGCATCCACTGATCGAGCTTTGATGTGTGTTCATGGCACCTAAGAGCACCACGCTCCTGTCAACAGTGAAAATAAGCCATTCAAGTCTTGTCTAAATTACTGAGTTGCTATCAAGTGTCAATTTGGCAAAAAAAGGGGAGGAAGTTTATCTCAGTGAATACCTGCCCCTCCCAAACAGCAGATGATACATGTTTATCTTGATCGTACAACACAATATCTTCAATTGGTCCAGGATTAGTTGCATAATAGTCCACCATTACTACTTATGACATATCTCTGAAACAAGACAAGATTAACATTCTATTAATAATAAAATTGCGGAGTCATTTAAAAAATATGATGCAACTTAACCACATTACAAAGTTGCAAACAAAAGAAAAGAACTTGATGCAACTTATGACGTATCTCTGAAACAAGACAAGATTAACATTCTATTAAGAATAAAATTGCGGAATCATTTAAAAAATATGATGCAACTTAACCACATTACAAAAGTTGCAAATAAAAGAAAAGAACTTGATCTTCCTTTGTTTACTAGATAACTTATCTCACATTATAGCAAAGAATTATAGAACTCTATATTACAAAGTTAACTTCTTTTGTTTACAAGATACTGCCTGTTAGTATTTATGTTTTTGGGGAAGGTACCTAGAGAAGGAAATTCCAAAAACTGTATGATTTAAAAGTTACTAGAAAGGACACTGTCAAAATAACTTTAAGGTTACAACACCAAAAAGCTACACCTCAACAAGTGTTTCTAGAAGGGAAAGCACAACAAAGCAACAAGGCTTGTGGGGGCTTGAATCAGAAAAACAAGAAGTGAAGTGCATGCTTCCTTGGAGTGAAGGGCATAATTCACAGAAATTTAAAAGCCAGAATATACGAATTTAGTAGTATAATAATCAAAATAACTAATTCTAGCAATGAATATACACCAATCTCAATATTAATCCAATTCCTCAAAGTTGAGATTCAAAAAACCGCCACTTTTCTTCTGGTTTACTTTGTGGTGTTGTCGTTTGAACTTTGAAGCACAAAATTCTCTTAATCACAAGGTTTCAACCACATGAAATGATGACCCCTAGTTTTGCATAGCTTGATGGATTTAAGTAACGAAGCAATTTCTTTTATTACACTCGGCTCAACCCAAAACTAGATGCAGTCAGTTATGTGACTCCTCTATATCCCTTCCACTCCATTTGAGTCCATCTCATTTCTTACTTGATAATTTGACTTTTTTGTAAATTCTAGGATTTCTCTTAAATTAGGAATTGTCTAAATCTCACATCTATACTACAATGCCAAACAATCACAGATAGGATTAAGAAGACTCATGTTAAACACTACACCTAAAATAAGAGCCTTAATCTCCACTAGTTAGTATCATCTTAGGATACTTCGCTTCCATGGTTCCTTCGTATTTTATTCATTGCTAATTTTAAATAAGTGTAAAAGTTACTTTATCTTATTTGCACTTGAATATCAAGTTTTTAATTCTTACTAGCATTTTCCAACCTTTATTTATAACCGTATTGTCTGCCTAGCTTGCGTGCACCTTTATTAATTCCGCGGATACTTGCAACCTCCCACTAGCAAATGTAGACTGTCCACCAAGGCTTGGACAAATGGGAAGAATTCATCTAGTATTTTCGCCTCCTCGGGGGTTGGAACCTGATACCTCATGGTTCTCACTTCTCAATCCACTTCATTCACCACTAGGCTACACCCCTTGGGTGCAAAAAACATTTTCCTACTTGATTCTCTCACTGTGGGTTCACTGTTTTGAGTTCGGTGCAAATTGTCACTGCAGATTGCTAAGTTGTTTGCACTTAACCAGACATTGTTTTCAATCAGAAGTCCAATACGAATAATCCATACGATGATGCTGTAACTGTCTCCTGATGATTGGAATTTTCCATCCTTGCATATGTTTTATGCTGATATCACAACTTCCCTCATTATTTAAGTACCTGACATTATTCTAATCCAATGTACATACTACTAAAGTACCAGACTACCAGTGCATAAAATAAGAAGGACAATTCTCAATCAAGCAATCAAACTCTCAATCAATCAATCATCTACTGCATCAGTTCTAAGCAGTAGGATCAACTTTATAAATCATCTTAGAGATATGATAATTACCAATCAATCAATCAACTATTTGGTAGTCTTTTGTTTTCCAAATGTCACATTATCGCCTCATTGTTATTGTTCCTTTTCTGGATGCCCTGTAATGCTTTTCTTATCCATTGATATGTTTTCTCCGCTACCGTATTTCTTTATTCATAACTACTTTGCTCTGTCGTAGTTGAGCCGAGAGACTTCCAGAAACAACTTCTCTACCTCTACCAGATACGGGTAACTTCTGCATTCACCCTACCCACCACAAACCTCACTAGTGAGATTGCACTTGGTATGTTATTGTTGTAGTCGTAATTAATCAACTATTGCTCAGTCCCCAACTAGTTAGAGTTAGTTATAAATAAATCACTACATAAGCTTCTTCCAAATGATGAAAAAAATGGTAAAAAAAGAACTTACAAACACAGAATACATCAATTTAAATCTAATCACAGTGACTAAATTTCCTATGTAAGATACCTAATAGACAAAAATATATAGAGAGAGAAATGTACCAGTAAAAACAGCAAGTCAAGGAAATGGGCAATGGTATCACGCACACATAGAGAGATTGCATATATACGTATGTATTTGTGTGTATATAGAGAGCGATTAAGATAGAGATGAATGGTGAACGGAGAAGAAGATCGTCGGAGAAGAGATCGACGGAGAGATAAAAGCTTCGGTGGCCGACGGTGGAGTCTTGTCAATCGGCGGGGACAATTAGGGAGACTGATGAATACGGTGTCGTAGGGTTAGGTTTTCTTTAAGAAATTTTAGGCTTATAGCAAATTGGGAAATTTTGACAAAATTGTCGATAAGGTTTTGTTTGGATGTACATACAATATAAAAATAATAATAATAATAAATCATTAAATTTGAAAAAAGAACAAAAGATGAATTGATCTTAATAGATAAATAGACAATAATGCAAGAGAGTAGTTTTAGAATAATATAGAATTGTTTTTTTATAACTATTGAATTTTCATTATTAAGATAAATTTGTAAAATCAAAATTGACTTTTTACATTTACTTCTATTCCACTTTTATCCTACCTAAGCACTAATGAATTAGTTTCCTAGTATATACCATTGCCTCGATAATAAAATTTAATTAGAATAAAATATTTAACTCATGTTGATTTAGTGTGTTTTAGTGCAACACATTTATTTATTGACTAAAATTATTTTAACTAGTCCAATTCATTTGATAAACTTAATACTTCTCGTTAAAATCCCTAGTTCCTATCAGTGGCTAAGTCAGCATTTTCGTTAAAGGTATTTATACTTTTAAAACATGGATGGATAATTTTTATATCAAGAGTGTTCAACAATTGATGTATATCAAAATATCTATATTTAACCTATATCATCAAAAAAAAATTCCGACAAAAGGTGTTCATCTAACCAATGAATACCCTTGGGTGAATGTAACTCTATCTTGGTTCCATGTAACTCCGCCTTGATTCTTACCATCTAATATATCATCTATGTTAGTTGTTAAGAGTTATAATTTTTTATGTCAATTTATCAACTTTATATCTCTCTATAATAATCTATTAAGCTATTACTATCATTTAGGTGGTGTTTAGCTAAAAGTCGACAAACTTGTTCATAACCAATTTTCCTTTTTTCTTTTTGGTGCTTTTTAAAATAATTTTAAAAATGTCCATTTCATATATTTTTTTTGTTCACATGAATTTTCTTGTTCTATTTTTTTCTAAAAAAAATGGAAGAGAAAATAAGTAGAAAAAGATGTCAAGTTTGGAGTCTCTTCATAGTCTCAACTCTCTCTCAGTAGTGTTGACACCCAATTTTTACCCTCCACGGTGTCAAATTATTCACGGAGACTTTATTTATATTTTTAACATTTTTTAA
>JAABOM020000092.1:25512540-25528191 GCA_011800125.2 Solanum clarkiae
AAAAATATATAAATTATTGTACATTTTGTAACAACATAATTGTTTAAATCTATTTTATTGATTATTATTTCAAAAACTTTTTCAACAAAGTCAATTGTTATATAAATTATCAAAAACTTCTCTAGAAGTATTTAAAAATTTAAGACTTCACTTGATTAAACATCTAATTAGAGCATTATCTTTTAATTTATATAATATTTCATATTACTTTTAATTACAAAAATCAATATTACAGTGATTGTTACTTTTAAAAGACATTCAAAGTTAAACAACAACAACAACAACATACCCAGTGGAATCCCACAAGTAGGGTCTGGGGAGGATTGGATATACGCAGACTTTACCATTATTTAATTATTTGAATCTAGTTAGTTTTATCTTGAAATGTTTTATAAAAGGAAAAAAGGTCAAAAATACCCCGCAAGTTTGAAATATTATTTCACTTAATCCTTGCTTTTAAAATTTTTTTATTTAAATCCCTGCTGTTAGCAAACTCACCACATTTACCTCTCAATTGGATGAAAAATCCAAATTCTTTAAAATTAACCTGATTTCTTTGATAGACCCGTTCCCTTTTGACTCATACCCGGACCCATTTCCTCATTCTTCTTCTTCATCTGGTTCCTCTATTTCTACAGCAAAAATCCTCATCAACATCAAAGAAACAGACACTACTATCACTGTCGGAGCATCGGTGACTATGTTCACATCGAAAATTTACATACTCGTGTTTTACTGTAACTATCATAAACAAATAGATGCTTCTCTAAATTTAGATATTAACAATGCAAAAGCAAATCGGAACCTATCTGTGAAACCAAATGAAAATGACGATGACGAATATGACCATGAAGAAGCAAAAGAAGACAATGGCGGGGCAAAATCCAAATCAGTCTACTAGTAGAATATTTTTGACCTAACAAAATCAATATTTAAATATGGTTGATTCAAATTAAAATGAATTAAACAAATTAAAAAATATAAAGTATTCATAAGAGATAATCAATAAATTATTATTCTCTCAGTATCATTTTAGTTATCACGATTTTCATATTTAAAATCAAATAATATAAATATTGACTAATATTTAAACATGTATTTATTGTGATTGACAAAACAACGTAATAATTGTAATGGGTCAAAGGAGTGTGTATATATATTATTTTAATTAATAGTAACAAGAATACATACTTTTTGGTAGGGTTGTTTCCAAGTGGTCTCACAATTTCCATTTTACATCAAATCGGGTCGTCTCTTTTTATGTATGTATCTCCTTCATCTTCACTCTTCTGCTCTTTGTTTAATTGAACTTATTACTTTATTGCGTCTTCGGATGTGTATATATGTTTAAGGAGATATTGTTTTGATGGATCTGGTTTGTATTTGTTACTCTGCTGTAGTTATAATCAACTATTTGGTTTCTGCAAAAGGGTTTGAGGTCTATGTGAGATTCACAAAGAAATAAATAGTTATAGAAGGTTTG
The DNA here is from genome assembly GCA_011800125.2 of Solanum clarkiae. Classification (NCBI taxonomy): domain Eukaryota; kingdom Viridiplantae; phylum Streptophyta; class Magnoliopsida; order Solanales; family Solanaceae; genus Solanum; species Solanum clarkiae. The sequence continues at coordinate 25,514,024 of JAABOM020000092.1, forward strand.
ACCTTGAATCACTGGTGTAAAAGTATTGGAATTGTGATTTAACCAGAATGTACAAATTCTAACTAATTTGGAGTTGTGGTTTAGGTGATTGACTAACCTGCCTCTGGAAAAATGGCTCGGTTTAAGAGCTTGTTTGAATTGTTGATAAGGATATATTGTATTGGTGGATCTGGTTTGAATTTGTTACTCTGCTTTACCTATAATTAACTATTTGATTTCCGTAAAGTGATTTGAGGTCTAAGTGAGATTCACAATCAAATAATGAGTTATGATAAGTTCAGTCTGAATTATTTGAAATTGTGATTAAAGTAGAATATAGTTGAATCTAACTACGTTAGAGTTGAGGTTTTGGTGATTGATTAACTTGCTTCTTGGAAAATTGCTTTGACTTTAGAGCTTCTTGAATTGTTGATAAGGATATATTATATTGATGGATCTATTATTTCTATAGAGTGATTCTAGGAAGAGTAATTTGTCCGGAGAATCCTTCTTGTGAGCTTTTGATTGGAAAGAAGTGAGGATAGTTGACAATCTCGGTTTGGATTTTCTATAGTCATAATCAACTATTTGTTTCTGTAAATAACTTGAGGTCTATGTGAGGATCAAAACAATAATGAGCTATAGAATGTTTGCAGTTAGTTGGCCTTGACTGTTCGAATTGCGATTAGAGCGGCAGGCATGTACAGGTTTCATGTCGTTAATCGTAACCAATTTGAAATTGAGATTTAGGTGATTGGTTGACTTACTTCTGGCAAAATGCTTCAACTTTAGTTGATAATGACATCTTTTTGTTGATGGATCTATTATTTCTAGTAGAGCGATTCTAGGAAGAGTAACTTGTGCAGTTTGACTTGGACCAAAAGTAGATAAAGGAGGCCAAATAAGAAAAAGAAGGAAGAAAAGTAGAAGAATTTCCACACTTTTAACAAGAAGAGTTGTTGATTGAGAATTGTTGTAGCATAGTAGTTTGATCCAGTCCTGATTAATTACCTCTCCTGTTTGATGATTGAATTTCTTTTTTGATTTGCACCGGGTGTCCGAGTCTCTTTGAGCCCCGATTAATCCCGGGGGTGCACAGGCCCTCGGAAGTTTCCCGCAAGTGCACCAAGGTTAATTTCTTGTCATCTGTTTCGTCTGTCCACAAGAGAGGACTTGAATTTCATGGGCAGGGCTGATGTTTAACTTAAGTTTCCATTTATTTGTCCATTTAAATAGTTGTAGCAATAGCTTGCTTATTTATCATTGAGCCAATAATCTTTTTCTCTCCATCAGCTCAAATCTAATAGCGAGGCGTCCGTTACTTCAAAGTCTACCAAGTTCTGAACTAATAAGTATTTTACCAAGGACTCCTTTCATCTACACCAGGCTATCACAGTAGATTGGGATCGATAGCTAATAAAATATAGGATACCTGAAATTGCAATGACCACCAAAGCTATTACAAGGACATCCTGACACTTTGCTGGCATAGAATTAGTATCAAAATGTGGTAACATGTGAAGTACATGAGTTCTCCCTGTCCCACTTGCTATCCACCTCCGTTTAGCCAAATGTTGGGTAGTTTGAAGTTCGGCCTATAAATTTACAACATCGACCACACACCAGAACAACGATCCTAGTACAGATGTGGTCCTTAAATTTTTTTTGAGACTGCTAAATGTGGTCCTTAAATGGAACCATGAATTCTCCCTGTCCCAATCACGATCCACCTTCATTTAGCCAAAATGTTAGGTAGCCTGAAGTTCGGCCTATAAATTTACAACCTGGACTGAGCATGAGAAAAAGATCCTGGTACAAATCTGGTGCTTAAATTACTTGTGGTTTTACTTTTGACATAATATTTATTTTGGTCTTGCCGAAGGCAATTCGTCTTTTGCATAAAAGACGTCATGGCTGTTCCTTTTGCCGTAGTTGCACAGCACACTCACATTCTGCTGAATAAATGTTTGTTGAGCTTCTCAAATATTATCAGTTTCCTTAAGATACTTTTTTTCTTCTTTGTTGTAGTTTTATAAGTATATCAGATGAGTATGGAATCCAACAGGGGCAACCAGAATGGAATTCAACAACTTTTAGGGGCAGAGCAAGAAGCTCAACACATTGTCAATGCTGCCAGGAGCGGTAATTGATTTCCCTTTTTCACACCTCCATGCCTTCTGATCTTTGAATTAGATTTCTGTTAGTTTCACTGATGCAATGATCAGGAGACTTTTGGCAACCTACGTGTGCTACTTTCAAGTGATGGGTCCATTGCTAGAATTTTCTCCTTCCACGTAATAACTTCTATTTCCATTGCAGTTCAACTTTTTCCTTCCCATGTAAATGTGCATGGTAGATTCCCGTAAGATGACTTTGGTTAGTGTCACTTTCTAAACATATCACTTGACATACACTAATTGCATACTTAACATGAGCATTGAGAGTTTGTTTTAGTCCTAAGCAGCTCAGTTTCAATATAAGGGGAAACTTAGATGATTGTCATCTCTGATGTGCACTGAATAAGTAAAACATATCTGGATGTTTCTTCCCACCAATTCGCAACTTTGCCTTGCAGTTTTACGTACACTTCCTTTTCTCAACACCGTACTTTTTTATTTCTGATCTAACTGCAACAAAATCAATCAATATGCATTTTTTATATTTGAAATGGGTTTAATTCATATATATAGGACATCTCTACCTAATCGAAAGATATAGGAAAATTCTCAAAATCATGCATTTCTTACTGTGGATATATTCAAAAGGGAGTTAAAAATATTGGATGAGGGGGCCCAAGTTATTGGATATTGGTTGAATTTTGGATGCCACACGCAAAGAGTAATAACTACTGAAGCCGGAAGCTCATAACTTTATATTTATTCTTTCCCATGTCTTAACTAATAATATGAGCTGGGTGGCTGTTGTCTTTCACGGCACCAGGACTGAAATTGATCTGTTGTATAAGCAAGTTCTTAATCCTGAGTTTGGTTTCAAGTGCAGCAAAGCAGGCTAGACTGAAACAGGCAAAGGATGAAGCTGAGAAGGAGATAGCTGAATTTCGTGCTTACATGGAAGCTGAATTCCAGAGAAAGGTTGAACAGGTAAATAAGAGACAAGTAGTTTTAGAAAAAGAAACCAATTGTCATGTATATATATGACAATAACAGCATTAACTACTCTTCAAACCCAAGCAAGTTGAGATCGGATATTTCTTCATAGAATTAATTGACTAGTTTTACACTAGTTGTCAAACTACCACAATCCTCCTCATCGTGGCTTGGCACTGCCAATATGATAAAGCTTACACAAGCTGAGTTGCATTCATTTATATGAACTCAAATAACAACGTATCCAGCGTGGTTCCACAAGTGGGGTTTGGGAAGGATGTGTGTATGCAGATCCTTACCCACACCTTTATGCGTATTTATATGAACTCAAATATTTTTATGAAAAAACATGAACAGTTGAAGACCAAAACTTGCCTTCGTTACATTTCCCCCTTGCTGCATCCTTGATCTGGGCCCATATTGTGTGTGTTCTCCTATTAGATCTTTAGAACATGATTACCTTTTCTACTCTAGTCTATTTCCTGACGGTGATCAGGATTTTTGTCAGTTCAGTAAAGCTCTTATAAGTACACCATAAAGGATGCTGTCTAAGAGGATAATCATCATTTTTTTTCTTATTCCTGCTTCCTTTGTTTGTGTGTCTGTAGGGGCGTTGGGAAAGTAATCGGTTATTCAACTTATTCTACCCTTGATTAAGTATGCTTGTTGATATTTGTATTGTCTGCAGACTAGTGGTGATTCGGGTGCTAATGTCAAACGTCTTGATCAAGAAACGTTTGCGAAGATCCAGCACTTGAAGGCAGAATCCGAAAGCATCTCCAATGATGTCGTCCAGATGCTTCTGAGGCAGGTAACCACAGTAAAGAACTAAGATCATCTCTGAATGATTAACAGGGTCAAGTTTATGGTCATTCTCTGCAGATTCTTGATTTCTCCTAGTTCGGGTTTTCTCGCTACACCAGTTTATTGGTTGTTCTCCATTTGTGTTGTATATTTATTTATCACTATTGGTCATCTTGGTCCTAGTCGAACCAAAAAAAATCATTTATTGATGTTCTCTGAGGACAAATTTTGGATGATAACTTACCCACACGATGTGTGTTTATGATAAACAAATGAATGAAAAAAGTTTTTCTTAAGCGATATATATTCTTACTTTGGAATAAATAATTGATTTGGTAATTTGCATGTGTTGTTTTTCCCTGAGGCGAGGGTCTATAAAGATCAACCTCTCATCTCTCAAGGTCTACGTTATACTCTATCTTCTCAGGACCATCACTGGGTATGTTGTTCTCGTTATTGCATTTATTGTTTTAATATCTTTGATTCATTCTCCTTTGGCTTTTATACTGCTTTTCGGATGTTACAAGTTAAAAGAATACGAAGAGTAACTGTTAAGGGGTTGTTTGGTCGGGAACAACTTATCCCAGGATTAGTTATTTTGGGGTTAGTTATTCTAGGATAAGTTATCCCACCATGTATATGGAATAACCTATACCATCACTCTGATATAAACGAGATATTAAAATTTTATTCCTTCATTATTTTATTATTCTATGATTATTTATTTTTATCTCTCACACCAAATGACCCCTTAGTGACTTAAAAGACACTACACGTAGTAGTGTGAAGAAACCATTTTCTTTGTTTCTCACTTGGCGGCGCATATTTGCATCGAGTCTTCCGCTATACAAATTTCTGTTGCATAAGTTTCATTAAAGGGCCAAAATGCTTTTGATCAAGAGTTTTTTATAATCAAGATTTGAATTCGAGATTTCTGAATAAAAATGGAGGATTATCTAGAGACATCAATTTTTAAATTAGAAATTGTTGAAACACTCACCAATACCACACCCAACATAATTATGATTTTTTAAGCAAATCGATTTGGAATTGATACAATTATTGTAAGACAAAATGTCAATTAAGAACCAATTAATTAAAAGAGTACTTAAATAAAAGAAACATTCTTGATGGGGTGGGAGAGCAAAAATCGAGTAAACACAACAAATATAATTAAAATTTGATTATGAAAGTGTTATACGATCCAATCATATGAATGTTTTAGTTGCATGGGACTTTTACATTTTGGACGTGAAAGTCCCTTTCATTCTATTCAATTGTAGGTACACCAAATATGGAAAAGAATTACTTTATCATTTTCAAACTCTGAAAATCCAAATATTCAACTTCCCAATGAAATTGAAACAAGATTTCAATAATTTTATTTTTTTTATTTAAATAAATTTTAAATTCATAAGATATTTACTTTTATACATTTTTTATTTGTTCTTTTAAGTTCCTATTTCATCTTGATGGTTAAGCATCATGCTAGATTGAGGTGACAAAATTAAACTCAACCAGTTGAAGATTAACCCGTTCAATTATTAGCTCAATTTATCTCAACCCAACCCATTTAAAATTGGGTTGATATGCAACCCAAAATGACTTAAGAGAGATCATGTTAAAATATTTTCAAAATATTTTTTTTCTTATTTGATATATTTTATATGGCGATAATAAAAAAAATACATTTTAATTAAGTATTAAAATATTAAAAAAGAACAAACAAAATAAGTAAAAATTGGGTCGGATTGGGTCTTGACCTGCTTTATAACTCGTTACTCAACTCATTTTGACCGAAGTAAATTTTGGTTGGATTGGGTCTTGATCCGTTTGTTGTCTTGATCCATTATAACCCCTTCAAATTTGACCCAACTGGCCCAATTGCAACCCTTAATGTTAGATACATGAGCTTCTCCACATTTTAGTTTATAAGTTTAATTTTGTTTTGTTCTATTTTATTTTGTGTTTGTTTTCATTCGATGTTCGATAATTGTGTCAAAATTGTCTAATTAGGATTCATATGAAACACAAGGGTTGCACGAGATGAAAAATCCAAGATAGCAATAAGATGTTAAAAATATTTTCTTATTAAAGGCGACTATAATATTAAGACTCAAACGAAAAATTGAATTACATGAAGATATTATTTTTATTTTTTCTCCTATCTACTACATCATAACATAATAATATTAAAAAAATATTTATTAATCATAAAAAAAACTCTCTTGAGATTATTTATTACTTTCTAATGCTTCGTGTTATTTATCTTTTAAGATTTAAATTTCAGATCAATTACATTATTAACAACTACGTATAGAAGAGGAAATAGTTTCATTTTGCTTTTCCTCCAAAAGGAAAACTTTTGATATTGCAAATTGTTTAATAATTAGTGCTTATGCATAACTTACCGACAAAAATTATATATCAAAATAGAAAAATATTATTTTTTTAAAAAAAAGAAGAGCAATGACATTAACATTGGCCCACAATATTTTGATCAACTATTGGAATTTTTTAAAATTTAATGACAGAACAAATTCTATCACACGTTTCTTCAAGTCCTTTTATTTGTTTTACAAATAAGTATTTAAAAGAAGTTTTTCTGATAAAAAATAAAATGGCATTTATTATGCTTATTGCTTTGGTAGGATTCTTCTGTCTTTTTAATTTAGACTTTCACCATTACTATTGGTACCAAAGATTTATGAGGAATCAATTCAGTTAGTAATGCAACAACATCAACAATATACACTAATATGATATCACAAATGTGATACGAGAAAAATAAGATATATGTAAATTTTATTTATATCTTTTCAAAATTAAAAAAATAAATATTTCACTAAGAAAAACATTATACAATTTCACAAGTATATAATTATACCCCTACCTAAGGTAGAGAATCGTAATTGAAGAAATTTTATTTGATTAAGTAAAATATTCCTTCTGTCCATCTTTACTTGACCCCTATATTATTTTGAGATGTCCAATAATAATTGTCTACTTTATGAAATCAAGAGATAATTTTATATTTAGTTCTTAATTTACCCTTATCATTAATTATAGTCATTTCTCCATTATATTTTTCAAGACATAATATTTATTATATTCAAAGAGTACTTGGATCAAATTATTCTATCATTTACTATTTTTTAATCCCTATATCAAGTTAATAAGAGCCAAGAAAAGTTGAACGATGAGAACATAAGTTTATTATTGAGCAGTTTTAGTCATCCAAATTTATAAAAGTCAGCGAGTAATTTATTTTGTTTCCGTTACAAAATCTCTTATTGGGAGAGCTTTAGTATGAACTCATATTTAGAGAGGGAACTCATATAGATTCCGGCTATTTTGAGTTATTGAGTTTTTAATTATAATTTTATTTATATTAAATAAATATAATATCTAAATTAAAATTATTGAATTCAATCAAATTTGATTTTTAATTTTGCCTCTATTTAATTGTAGTTTTTTCTATTTTGGTCTATTTCTAAAATCCTGATGTAGCTTGGAAGACATAATTTCTTATGTTTATTTATCTACTTTTTGTGTTACGATGACAATTTTTATTATTTATATAAATCCTAAAAAAGAAAAAACTTCAGTATTTGAAAGAGATTAAAAATATACAATTATGGGAAAAACGAAAATTAGATAACCAAACTTGTCAAATAAGTGCTCAACTTGTTTTGTTTCCTCCTCTTCTCTCCTCTCTTCCTTTTTGTCTTGTTTTGCCTTTGCCTTTGCATAACTTTCTTCTTCCTTATATACTCCTCCCTTTGTGTGTATATGCATAATACATACAGAGTGAGGTAAAAGAGATATACCTACCAACAAACACTTGATCGAATTCCTTCTTCAAAATCACTTTTCAGATCAATTTTGAAGCGTTTCTTGAGGTAAAAAGAATTTGAAAAAACCGTCTTCACGCTTCAAACTTGTACAGAATACCCTTTTATGGGTTGAAGATTGAATGTTTCGGGAAAATCAGCAGATGGGTATTGAGGATTTGGGAGAAATGAGGTTATTCCAATAAAATTTTGGAGTTTTTTTGAATTGGGTTTCTTCAGAAATGGAGTCTGATATGCGATTAGAACCGAGCATTGATACGGATAAGCTCAGTTATGAGATTTTCTCTATCCTAGAAAGCAAGTTCTTATTCGGCTACGATGATCAAAAGCTTTGGGTACCTAAAAATTTACCCTCTCTGGTTGAAGATAGCAAAAACAACGGCGTTTTAACCTCCACAGCGACGGAGAATATTCAGGCGATTAAAAATCAACGAGGAAAAATATGTATCCTCAGCATTGATGGTGGTGGAATGCGAAATATATTATCAGGGAAAGCTTTAGCGTATTTGGAACAAGCGTTGAAGGTTAAATCGGGGAATCCAGAAGCTAGAATCGCCGATTATTTCGATGTTGCTGTTGGTTCCGGCGTCGGAGGTATTTTCACGGCGATGTTATTTTCTACAAAGGATGAGAACCGTCCGGTTTTCCAAGCTGAGGATACATGGAAGCTTTTAGCGGAACAAGGTAAAAGGATTTTCCCTTCAAAAGGTTCAAGCTCTGCCGGGAATGGTTTTCTCCGGCGAGTTTTCGGAGGTGGCGCAACCGGTTCAGATGCTTCCGGTTTAGAGAAAGTGATGAAAGAAGCATTTATGGATAAAAAAACCGGTCGAAGCCTTACGTTAAAGGATACTCTAAAACCGGTTTTAATCCCTTGCTATGACCTTTCCAGTACGGCACCGTTTTTGTTCTCCCGAGCTGACGCTTTCGAATCGGAAAGCTTTGATTTCCGATTATGGGAAGTTTGCCGGGCTACATCAGCTGAACCGGGACTTTTCGAACCGGTTTGTATGAAATCCGTCGATGGAAAAACCGGGTGTGTGGCGGTTGACGGCGGTTTAGCTATGAGCAACCCGACGGCGGCGGCGATTACACACGTTCTTCATAACAAACAGGAATTTCCTTTCGTCAGAGGAATTGAGGACGTTTTGGTACTTTCACTTGGTACAGGGCAGCTTCTAGAAGGAAGCTTCGAATATGAACATGTCAAAAAATGGAAGGCTAAGGACTGGGCTAAACCAATGGCTCGAATCTCCGGCGACGGTGCTGCCGATATGGTGGATCACTCCGTCGCTATGGCGTTCCGGCAATGTCGCAGCAGTAACTACGTGCGCATTCAGGTAGACATATTTATCTACACTAGTAATTTATGTGATCTTCACAAAAAAAAATTATATGATCATCACAAAAATTGGCAGTCACAAACTAAAATAAAATATATATTATTTTCGTGTCACCTTTTGAATTTCAAAATTTAAATAATAATTCTTTATCCTAGGTTTTTCATATATATCTTTTAAATATATTTATAGTACCTTTTTAAGTAATTTACAAATATATAAATTTCATTTTAAAAATTTCATGGACAAATTTTTTTGGTTAAGCTTGAACTGTTTGATTCTCAAAAGATGAAAAATATATTATAAATTAGGACAAAGAGAATATTAATTGTTAGATTATCTACAACATCTAATATATGATCAATGGAGATAAAAACTATATGAGAGTATTACTTGAACTTCAATATAAACAAGTACAGTTTGGTGATTTCTTATGTTATTACAGGTAGAGTTACTCAATATTTTTTATGATTTGTACAAATAAGACTGAGTCTGAGTCTGAACCTGAGCACGATTTATAGTATAACAAGTAGGTTCGATTGAACCTAGTTTCAGCTCACACACTATTTGTGTGTGTTAAAAACATATTAGATAAGTACAAATCATATGTTTGGAATCTGAATTATTGAATGAACTATATATTTAGAAAATTTTGAACAACATATTTAATGAAATTTCATAAGTGAAGCTTGAAAAATATAGGATGTATGCACATTTTATTCTTATATCTGAAAAGTAGAGAGATTATTTTAGGAAAGCTTTAGATTTAAGTACTGCAATCAAAATAATTTATTAAAAAAAAAACATGTCAATTGATAAAGAAAACAAAATAGAATATTTTAAGAAGAATAAAAAATAATAACACCAAAATAATGCTGTAATTGAAATAGAATAGAGCAGAGATGCTAAAAGCAAGAAATTATATGTATAAAACTAATTTCAAACACGTAAAGTTAAAATTTTGAAAGCCTAACGTACAGATACACTTAATTATTGAATGTTTTATAAATTAGAAAAATCATATTTGTCACTAGCAACTAGGGGAATTTTTGTATTGAATGTGTGTCTACTAGAAACAATGTTGTCGTTGCCAAACAACTGGAGAAAGAGGATAGGCTGAAAATAGGAAAATGTGAATGTTAATAAACTAGATAATAGTAGTAATAGTAATAATATAAAGATTGAATTTTTTTCCACCTAGGAATATATATAATAAAGAGGAGTCCTTTTCTGATGTCTAACTGGCAGAAGTGGATAATATCTGATGGTAGCTAGTTGCAGAAGCATCAATGGGGCACTCTCTGCCAATTTAGTCCATTAAATGTTCACAGCTGTGGTTTTCCATATTTATCTGGGCACTGATGACCATTCATCATCTCCTAACAATTTTTCTTTTAAAAATATGGTGTTATGTCAACTTGGACTAATTCTGAAGTTATCTGCTATTTTCACCATCTTAGATATTGCACAATTCTATGGGGAGCGTAGAATGTACGCAGACCTTAGGTAGAGAGGCTGTTTCCCAGGAACCCTCGTCACAAAAACCCATAAATTAAATATATTGGACAATTCTATTCATCGAAATAATCTAGCAAAATTTAATTAGTCATAGTTGACTTATTATATTGATAATGTAAAAAATTTCACACTATTGGTATCCTTGAGACTGTTGATTTATTGCTATTCAGCCAAAGGTGGGGTTTTTAGCTTTTACAGATTACTTATTAAGCAAGAATCTAAAAGATAATGACTTTTACAAGCTTACTATATATAAATATATTCAATAGTGGATGTAAAAAAGTATTCTTGGTTGCTTTGTGAGGTAGGAGATTGACCAATGAGATATGCACTAGAGAATATTATATGCATAAAGGTCTGATAATTGACTTGATGACATATAATAATCTCTAGTGGATGATGATTCAGAAGAATAATGGGATAACTTAAACAAATTCAATTATGGAATGTAGGTCTTTTTTGTCTAAGGTTGTAACGGGACGGCTATAATCTCTTTATTTTAACTAGACTAGATTTAGATATGCATCAATCTCGGGTGGAGCCAAAGATTGACTATTTTTTGGCTTTGGAGTATGATGAAATAAAGCAAAATGGCTCTTTAAACTGTCTGCGCTTCTTTCATTTGTGAAGTAGCAGTTAGTCAATGCAACTTTCGACGCTCCTCATGGGTCATATGGAAATAGTCGCTTTATGTTTTTAAACATAGGGGTTAGGCTGCGTACATCCGACCCCTCCTCACCTCGCAATGAGCGGGATCCTTTTGAGGCACTGAGGTATGTTGTTGTTGTTGTACTAGATTTAGATATGGAAAAAAATCTTGGCAGGACACGTTTGGCCTTATGTTGGACCTGAATGCGAGTTTCGGACATGGAATGAAAAACAAAAAAGAGAAACCATAGCCTTTTGTGTTCTAAGTTTATAATTAACATACCAAGTATAATAAATTGTCACCATACAAGTATTAGTGTATGATTTCTTAGTACAGTAGATGATTAATGCTATCTCTAAACTTGAAGATTCCTCTATGTTTCTTGAAATTTAACTTATAACTGGATGTCAGATTACTAGTCTCACTTGTTTACAAACATTTACTTGTTGTTTAGACAGAGTATTAGTAAATAATGTCTTTATATAAAAGTTAAACCCATTGCAGGCTAGTGGATCAAGCCTCGGTCGTTGTGGGGTGAACATAGATACTGATCCAAGTCCTAGCAATGTGAAAAAGCTTTTGGGAATTGCAGATGAAATGCTGAAACAGAAAAATGTAGAGTCTCTGCTATTTGGTGGTAAGAAAATTGCAGAGCAAAGCAATTTCCAGAAACTTGATTGGTTTGCTGGAGAACTTGTCCAAGAGCATCAGAGGAGGAGTTGCAGGATAGCTCCCACTGTTGCATTTAAGCAACATCTCACAAATCAAGAAAAATAAATGAAAAGAAAGATTTGGTAAGTTTTCTTTCTATCCTATCTTTCCATTTTGTATGATTCGTCCACTGTCTTCGATTTCTACCATATAAATTTTAGTAAAAATTTCTTCACTTCCATTTCGTAAAAAAAAAGTGGTGTTGTCTGAAGGATTTTGGTTTAGCAATAAGAAGGCAACACATGAACATACGTCAAGTAGAGACAACTTGAAGATTTTAAGTTTATGAATTCCAGAGTGACCATAGCCCTTTTGGGGTTCTACGGATCCCATAATATGTATTGTACATCGAGTTGTAGCCTTACCGGAGAAACCTTGTCTTTAAGATAGGAAAAGGGCAAAGGGGTGGATGAAGTGATTCTAAAATTTTGAATCCGACTTTGTCTGTTGGAACAAGTTCAAGTTTAATAATGCTGACAACTAAATATATTTCATGTGCCAAGCATGTTCAAATCCTCAATTCCCCTGGTACACTATTTGTTAATAATAATTCCACCATTTCACTTGGCGACACTTGACAGAAGTTCACCCAAGTAATGGTTCTACAATCTCCTAGCTAGTCGTGCCTTGTTTGATTCAACCAAGCAATATTTTCATTCTTTAATCTTGATCCATGAGAAGACTTGGTTCTGTCGAATCTAATAGTTTTGATCCATAAATCAATTGTGAATCCATAAAGTTCAAAATCTGATGTCAACGAGGACCCATTTTGCTCATTATTGGAACATTATGATCATATGAACCCAAAACATTACTTATTTGTTTTTTCTTACCAATAATTTAGGTTCAATCTCAAGAAGATTTGGGTGTTGTTATGTGCATCCGTGAGCTCAGTTTTGTCCTTGTCTTTTTGTTTTTAAAACATCAAATCATTTGGTGGTGGTTGTAATAGTAGTTTATATGAGATGGATAGTTGAATTCTCCCTATAGTCTACCGACACTTTCTTCTTTGTTGGATATTTTGTCAATCATTTTATACTTTCAAACCCCACAATACTTTTGGTTCTTTGCTATTACTATTTTTTTAAGGTTCCATGACAGGGATTACTATTTTGACGTTTATCTATAGTTATTATGAGTAAAAATTGAACTCATTCATTTGTCATTGGGTATGGAGCAACAATATTATGTATGAGTTTCGAGTCTTTTGACTCGTCTAGTAAATCTAATTAACCTATCATAAAATCTATTTAAATATATAATTATAAATTCAATAACTAATTAGAGCTGGGAGTTTGATGTCAAATTCAATTTAGAGAGTGTCACTTTTACTTTTAGAGTTGAAAGTTACATTTGTATATATGTTAATATCAGAATTCCATTTACTCATTTTTTAAATTGATTGTTTATTTTGGTCGCACGCTTTTTTTCTTCTCATCCCTAACTTAACAACAACAATAATATACAATAAAGTGAAGTTTGGAATGAAGAGAGGCTTTAGATGAAAAACCAATCCAGCAAAGTACAAAAATTACAATAAAGCAATGACAACTTATCTCCAACTCAAAAAAAGATTATATCCAAAATTTGGCTAATATAAAGAGTAAATAGCACAAACCTCTGTAGAAAAGAATCTTGGATTATAAAAAAAGGAAGCTTGTGAACCTGTACATGATTTGGACACAATTATTAGAGTAGGGCCAATAAAGTAAGAAAACTATTTGGCCATGTGTAAAAATGGGTCAAAAGAAGCCTACTTGTAATGCCTGCAGAGTTTTTGAATTATTTCAACTGGGTCAAAACAATACTCATCATCTTAAAAAGAAGAGAAAGCATGCTATGTTGTTAAAAATGAAATTAGTGCTGAGAATATTGCTAACCATGTGTCACATCTCTCAAAAATAATGCTTTATTTTCACTATTTAATTCGACTATAATAACATGTTTTCAAAGTCCAAACAACATACTAGTTGAAATTAATAGCCGAAAGCACCTTGCACCTAACCCAACTCCACGTATTGTTCAAAAAAGTATTCTGTTTTCGTCAAAACAAACTTCTTTCCTACCAAACACACTTTACATTTCAGTCAATGATTGCCTAAATTTTGCAATCTCATATCTCGGATGGAGCTAAAGATTCACTATTTTTTGACTTTGGGGTATGATGGAATAAAGCAAAATGGCTCTTTAAACTGTCTGCGCTTCTTTC
>JAABOM020000092.1:25622919-25648061 GCA_011800125.2 Solanum clarkiae
GTTCGCCCCTTTCCCAGACCCCATTCCCTTTTCCCTTCTTCTCCAAAATAAAACCAAAACCTTAACCCAGAAAAAAGAGACCAGACGCTTCCCCCAAATCACCGAATAACAGTATTTAGTGGCCATTTCGAGTGCGTAAAACTTTCTCGAAGTGGAAATGTGAACCCGAACTTGTTCTTTGGATTTTAAAAGATTTTTCTGTTAGGTATTTTAAAATATTTAATGGTTTCCTAATTATTCTTAAAATTAGGTGGCGAGTCTGTTTTCTGTCAAAATATCAAAAGTCGATTTTCACTTAAATTAATTGAGTATTAAATTGATTTTTGATTTTTCCTTTTTTCAAAAAGCCATTTTTCGGCATAACAATGGGGCTCCAACACAACATTCTTGAAAAATCATAAGAGTGGGCCTATAATGAGCCCTGCAAGAGGCCCTGGCTGCCCGACGAGGTTGGGGGAGGCCTGATAGGATTTTATTGGCCAAGGAACAAGAAACAGGCGATTTTGGTAGTTTTCTGTGGGTGTTAGCTCGCGGATTCCGGTGCTGCATGGGGCTCTTACACAACATTCTCAAAAAATCATACGAGTGGGTCCGCAACGAGCCCCACAAGAGGTCCAGAATTCGTGGTCTAACACACATACAGAACTGCCGAAATCGTCCGTTTACCGTTCCTTGGCCCATAAAATCCTATTAGGCGTCCCCCGTTGTCACAAAACCCTCTTTTCGGCTCGTTATGGACCGACTCGTGTGATTTATTGGGAAAGTTCCGCCGGAGCCTTATGCAAAGCCAGAAACCTTGGGCTAACACCCATAGAAAACAGCCAAAATCGCTTAATTCTTGTTTCTTGGCCATTAAATCCTATCAGGCATCCCCCGCCGGGCCACCTGGGTATCTTGTCGTGCTCATTGCGAACCCACTTCGATTATTTTTTTGGGTAAGTTGCGTCAAAGACCCCTGCAGCACCAAAATCTGTGGGCTAACAACCTACAGAAATCGTCTATTTTCTATTTCTTGACCCATAAGATCCTAGCAGGCGTCCCCCGCTGCCGCAGGCCACGTCGGCCTCTTGTTGGGCTCATTGCGGACCTACTCGTAAGATTTTTCGAGAAAGTTGTGCTAGAGCCCTTTGCAACGCCAGAATCCATAGGCTAACATCTAAAGAGAACTGCCAAAATTGCATATTCCTGTTCCTTGGCCCATAAAATCTTGCTAGGCATCCCCCATCGGCGCCAGGCCACCTAGGCCTATTGTCGGGCTCATTCCGCACTCACTACTATGATTTTTTGAGAAAATTTTGTCGAAGCCCCTTTCAGCGCCAAAAACGGTGGGCTAACAGCGTAGAAAACTATTGAAGTTGCCTATTTCCTATTCCTTG
Source organism: Solanum clarkiae (assembly GCA_011800125.2). Taxonomy (NCBI): domain Eukaryota; kingdom Viridiplantae; phylum Streptophyta; class Magnoliopsida; order Solanales; family Solanaceae; genus Solanum; species Solanum clarkiae. Next base: position 25,624,296 of record JAABOM020000092.1, read on the forward strand.
GCCCATAAAATCCTACCTGGCATCCCCCGCCGCCGCCGGGCCACTTAAGCCTCTTGTCGAGCTCGTTGCGGACCCTCTTGTATGATTTTTCGAGAAAGTCTGCGAAGCCCCCTGCAACACTAGAATACATGGGCTAACACCCTCAGAAAACTACAGAAATTATTTGTTTCCTATTCCATGACCCATAAAGTCCTACTAGGCATCCCCAGCCGTCACCGGGCCACCTGGGCTTCTTGTTGGGCTCATTGCGGACCCACTTGTATGATATTTTGGGAAAGTTGCACCGAAACACTCTGCAGCGCCAGAAGTCGTAGGCTAAAACCCATAGAAAACTGCCAAAATCGCCTGTGTCCTGTTCCTTGTCCAATAAAATCCTACCAAGCGTCCCCGCCGCTGCTGGGCCACTTGGGCCTCTTGTCGTCTCGTTTCGGACCCACTTGTATAATTTTTCAGGAAAGTTGCTCTAGAGCCCCTGTAGAGCCAGAATCCGTGGGCTAACACCCACAGAAAACTGTCAAAATCGCCTCTTTCCTGTTCCTTGGCCCATAAAATCCTACCAGGCGTCCCCAACTGCCATCGGGTCGCCTAGGCCTCTTGCCGGGCTCGTTGCGGACCAACTCGTATGATTATTCGGGAAAGTTTCACTGGAGCCCCCTTGCAGCGCCACAATCTGTGGGCTAACACCCACAAAAAACTGTCAAATTCGCTTGTTTCATGTTCTCTGGCCAATAAATTCCTACCAGGCATCCCCTGCCGCCATCGGGCCAACTAGGCCTCTTGTCGGGCTCATTGCGGACCCACTCATATGAATTTTTTGGAAAGTTGCGCCAGAGCCCCCTGCAAAGCCCGAATCTGTGGGCTAACACCTACAGAAAATAGTCAAAATTGCTTATTTCCTATTCCTTGGCCCATAAAATCCTACCAGGCGTCCCCCGTCGTAGCTGCGCCACTTGGGCCTCTTGCCGAGCTTCTTGCGAACCCACTCGTATGATTTTTCAGGAAAATTGCACCGGAGCCCCCTGCAGCACGAGAATCTGTGGCTGTTAACCCACAGAAAACTGCTGAAATCACCTGTTTCTTGTTCCATGGCCCATAACATCCTACCAAGCATCCCCCGCCGCCGCCGGGCCACCTGTGCCTCTTGTCGGGCTCATTGTAGACCCACTCGTATGATTTTTCTAAAAAGTTGCGCCAGAGCCCCCTGCAGCGCCAGAATCCATGGGCTAACACCCGCAGAAGACTGCCGAAATCACCTGTTTCCTTTTCCTTGGCCCATAAAATCCTACCAAATGTCCCCCGCCGCTGCAGTCGAGTAACCTGGTCCTCTTGCCGGGCTTGTTGCGGACCCACTCATATGTTTCTTTGCAAATGTTACGCTGGAGCCCCTGCAGCGCAAGAATCCGTGGGCTAACACCCACAGAAAATTACTGAATCGTCTATTTCCTGTTCTCTTGCCCATAAAATTCTACCAGGCGTCCCACACTATCGCCGGGCCATCTGGGCCTCTTGTCGAGCTCGTTTCAGACCCACTCGTATGATTTTTTGAGAAACTTGCATCGGAGCCCCCTGTAGCGCCAAAATTCGTGGACTAACACCCGCATAAAACTGTTGAAATCGCCTGTTTCATACACCTTGGACCATAAAATCCTACCAGGCGTCCCCTGTCGCCGTCAAGCCACCTAGGCCTTTTGCCGGGCTCGTTGCGAACCCACTAGTATGATTTTTTGGGAGAGTTACATCGGAGCCTCCTGCAGCGCCAAAATCCGTGGGCTAACATCCACAGAAAACTGTGGAAATCGCTTGTTTCCTGTTCCTTGGCCCATAAAATTCTATCAAGCGTCCCCCACCATTACCGAGCCACCTAGGCTTCTTGCAGGGCTCATCACAGACCCACTCGTATGATTTTTTGGGAAAGTTGCGCCGGAGACCCTTGCAGCGCCAGAATTCGTAGGCTAACACCCACAAAAAGCTGTCGAGATCATTTGTTTTCTGTTCCTTGGCCCATAAAATCCTATCAAGTGTCCCTGCACTGCCGGGACACTTGGAACTTTTGTCGGGCTCGAAATGGATGGATCAGTGTAATTTTTCTGGAATGTTGTCCTGTATTTCGGGGCAGCGCCACAAATCGTATGCTAACACCCATGAAAAACTGCAAGAATAACATGTTTCCTATTGCTGCACATAAAATCCTACCAGGCGTCCTGCGGTACCGTTGGGCCACTTAGGCCTCTTTTCGAGCAAGTTATAGATGGGTCGGTGAAATTTTTTGGGAAATTTAGCTCGAATCCCCAGCCACGTTACAAACCATGGGCTAATACCCACGAAAAACTCCAAAAATCGCATGTTTCCTATTGCTTGGCCCATAAAATCCTACCAGGCATCCCGGGGCGCTGCAAAGCCACCTGGGCCTCTTGCTGCGCTCATTACGGATGGGTCGATGTAATTTTTTGGTAATGTTGGCCCGGTTCTTGGGCGATGCCACAAACCATAGGCTAACACCCATAAAAAACTCTCAAATCACCTGTTTCCTGTTGCTTGGCCGATAAAATCCTACCAGGCATCCTGTCATGCCGTCGGGACACTTGGTCCTCTTGTCGAGCTAGTTACTGATGGGTCGGTGTAATTTTTCGAGAAAGTTTGCCCGGATCCCCAAGCAGGGCCACAAACCGTGGGCTGATACCTACGAAAAACTGCCCAAATCGCATGTTTCCTGTTGCTTGGCCCATAAAATCCTGCTAGGTGTCCTGCAACACGCAGGGCCAACTGTTCCTCTTGTTAGGATCGTTACGGATGGGTCGGTATAATTTTTTGAAAAGTTGGCCCGGATCCCCGGGCAGTGCCACAAACCGTGGGCCAACATACACGAATAACTACCAAAATTGTCTATTTCCTATTGCTTGGCCCATAAAATCTTCCCATGAGTCCTGCGGCACCGTCGGGCCACCTAGACCTCTTGATGGGCTCTTGATGGATAGATCAGTGTAATGTTTCGCGAAAATTGGCTCGGATCCCCGGGCAGGGCAACATATCGTGGGCTAACACCCATAAAAAACTACCCAAATCGCTTGTTTCCTATTTCTTAGTCCATAAAATCCTACCAGGCATCCTGCAGCGCCGGTGGGCCACTTGGGCCTCTTACCAGACTCGTTTCGGACTGGTCGATGTAATTCTTTTCTGGAAAGTTGGCTCGGATCCCCGGGTAGCGCCATAAACCATAGGCTAACATCCACGAAAAACTACCCAAATCGTTTGTTTTCTGTTGTTTGGCCCACAAAATCCTACCAGGCGTCCTGTGGCGCTATTGGGCTACTTGGGCCTCTTTCCGGGATCTTTACTGATGGATCGGTATAATTTTTCAGAAAAGTTGGCCTGGATGCCCGGGCAGGGCCACAAATCGTGTGTTAACACCGACGAAAAACTGCCCAAATCGCCTATTTCTTATTACTTGACCCATAAAATCTTACCAGGCGTCCTGTGGCACCGCCGGGCCACTTGGACCTCTTGTCGGGCTTGTAATGTATGGGTCGATGTAATTTTTTGGAAAAAGGGGCCCAAAGCCCGACAGTACTAGAATCCATGAGTTAACACCCACGAAACTATCGAAATTGCCTGATTCTTGTTCCAAAGCCCATAAAATGCTCTTAGGTGTCGTCCAGCCCCATCGAGCCTACTATGACTCTTAGAGCCTTGTTACAGATGGGTTTGTGGCATTTTTGAGGAAAATGGGTCGGAGCCACGGTAGCACCCGAATTTGTGGGCTAACACCCATGAAAAACTGGCAAAATCGCCTAATTCTTGTTTTGGAGCCCATAAAATACTCCCAGGAATCATATGATGCCACCGGTCCTATTGGGACTCTCATCGGGCTCATTACGAATGGGTTTGTGGAATTTTTTGAGAAATATGGGCCCGAAGCCCCAGAATTCGTAGGCTAACACCCACGAAAAATTGTTAAAATCGCATGATTCCTATTTTGAAGCCCATAAAATCTCCCAGGCATCATGTCGCACTATCGGGCCTAGTGAGACTCCTGGCGGGCTCATGACAGATGGGCTCATAGAATTTTTCGAGAAAAATAGCCCCGGCAGCCCAAGAATCTGTGGACTAATACCTACAAAAAACTGTCAAAATTGCCAGATTCCTTTTCCAGAGCCCACAAAATGCTCTCTGACGTCATTCGATGCTACCGGGCCTATTGGGACTCTTGGAAGGCTCTTTACGGATGGGTTCGTGGAATTTTCTGGGAAAAATGGGCCCGGAGCCCGGCATCCCCAGAATTTATAGGCTAACAGTCACGAAAAATTGCCAAAATCAGTTAATTCTTGTTCCGGAACCCATAAAATGGTCCCAGGGTGTCGTGCAGCCCCATAGAACCTATTGGGACTCTTAGCGGGCTCGTCGTGAATTTTTTGATAGTATGGCTTTCAATCAATTTTTTTGTAAAATCTTTACAGAAACACCGTAAGGATATGGAAAAGAATTTCAATAGCCCTAGCTCAATTTGCGTGGCATTTTTTGGCATTTAGGGTCCAATCAATAAAAATTAGATAATTTTCTTCATTTTTCATGTGTTGGTCCATTAATTTTTTTGATGATACAATTTTCGACCAATTTTTCTGATGCCTTTGCCAAAATCAACCATGAGCACTTGAGGAAAAAATTTCCATAGTCCTAACCCACTTAATCAGTTATTTTTTAGCATTTAAGGGTAACTCAAAAGAAATTAAGAAATTTCCTCTATTTTTCATGTGTTTTATCTTATGAATTTTTTTATGATAGGACTTTCGGTAAAAAATTTCGCAAACCTTTGGTGAAACTTTGGTTGCATTTCGGGGTTCTAATATGTGAATCCATTATCATGTGAAAAATTGTAGTCATACTCCATTTCCTAAAATGAGAAAGCATCATTATCGAAGCTTTCTTTTTTTTTCTTCCTTTTAGCAACTGTGAGTTGTAACATGTTCTTTATTCGAGCCAAAACTCAAATTCCTTTGTCCCCCTCTTTTAATATAAATTGTGGACTGTAATATATGCATGATTCACATAAGGCAAAACTATAAAATATTCCTCACATGGGATGATATTTTTATGATAAGTATCTTTCAGAAATAATCTCTCTACCAGGAAAAATTATAAACTATTCCTCACATGGGATGATCTTTTTATGAAAAGTATCTTGTGAAAATAATCTCTCTATCTCTATAAGGTAATGATAAGTATTTGCAACAAATTTTAAAAGTGATAGAAAGATAAATTGCAATCACAAATAAAATATTGAAGAAACAGAAATTTTATTAATAACAATGTGAGTACAAATCTATTCTTCCCTTAATTCTTCTCTCATGATATTTCTCCATGATTCGAGGATCGTTAGTGCGTATTTCCCAAATGTAGGATGATATATTTTGATCTCTAATGGATATTTTGAGATGCCATTTCAAGAGAATATAGTACCTTTATATAAGCATGAATTAGGGTTTAGGGTTAAGTGGTCTCCAAGAAACCCTGATTGAAATAAGACCCATTTGTAGAGTCTTACAAAATTTCTATGTCTACAAATGCCCCCTACTTCAAGGCTTGTTGAAGTGTAGACTAGATGAAACTCTAAGACGAGGCTTGAAGTACTCGCGATTTTGTAGCTTCAGATTTGCAGATTTGATTTATGAGAGAAGAGATGAAGGGCAGATCTAATCCCACTGGGTGTGCCACTTTGTTTGCAACAAATTTTAAAAGTGATAGAAAGATAAATTGCAATCACAAATAAAAAATATTGAAGAAATAGAAACTTTATTGATAACAATGTGAGTACAAATCTGTTCCTTACGTGATTCTTCTCTCATGATATTTTCCATGATTCGAGGACCGTTAGTGGCATATTTTTCAAATGTGGGATGATATATTTTGATCTCTAATGGATATTTTGAGATGTCTTTTCAAGAGAATATAATACTTTTATATAGCCATGAATTAGGGTTTAGGGTTAAGTAATCTCCAAAAAACTCTGACTGAAATAAGACCCATCTTATAGAGTCCTACAAAATTCAATGTCTACAGTAAAATCTGCGTACATGTTATCCTCCCGGACCCCACTTATAAAATTTCACTGGATATATTGTTGTTTTAAGAGAATACTTGCTAATAGGTTGTTTGGTAGGATATATCACAATAATATTATATAGGGTATATTAGCAACACTTGCATTATTTAGTTTTATGCATTAAAAGTAGCATGCAATGTATAATTTTTTTAAAAAAATTAATTTACAAAAATACTCTCTACAAAATATAGTGAAAAACATGTAAAAAGAAGCATTGAAGGATAATTGGTCATTAATCATGCTAATGCATCCATTAAATCTCCTCGTATTACTAATACCATTAAATCTCCTCGTATTACTCATATACTCCTCAATACACAACAGAGTGTATAACTAATGCACACAGTAATTATGCATAACTTGAAATAGTGTATCCAACAAGGTACTACTAACATACAAGTTATTCATGCACTATTTCTTCTAATACACTCAACAAAACGATCACCAAGTAGATTGCCACTTGAAATACCTGAACTGTCCTTCGAGCTTCAACCATGAAACACTTGCTATACCAAGCATAGAACACATTGTTTAGTAAGATTTTCATTTTGGCGATCTTTAGAGATGAACTCAATTTCATGGCTATAGATTTCATGTAATAATTGTAGATAGAAAGTGGTACCTTGTATATGCCACAAGACAGCAACCAGACCCTCCTCTTCCAAGCTTTTGGGTGGAATTAACAAATTTGTTTGATTTGGCCTTCCTACTAATACAAAGCAAACTCTTCCAAGATCTTTGCTGAAAGAACAGAGATAATATACCAGATTTGCCAAATCTAAAACTCCACAAGTTTAGGGCTCCATAAAAGACCTCCATTGCACCAGAATGACAAAAATAAGACAAATGTACCGACATTATTGAGATGTTGGTCAGCACTGTGCTAAGGTGGGCAAACATAAGTGTCCAAAATAACAGTTTTTCTGCATTAACTAAACAACATAGTGACTATTCAATACAAGGTTCCTGTACATACATACTATACATCCCAAACCCAAAAGCGAAAAGAACAGCCACAAAACTATGAACTTGTCTAAGCAGGATTACCATGAAGAAGAGTCCTAGACTTTCTCAATGACTGATGTAGTGAAGACAGGAGCTAAACAAAATATGTGCACATGAACACGACAATTGACTGAGACTATACTCTACACTTCAAGAAGAGAAGCCAGCTTCCATTGCACGATATATTGAAGCAGTGTCAAATCGGAAGTTTCTGAAGCTTTTGCCAGGACCTGTGTCTGGGGGACGTGCATCAACTGCAGGTTTGTTCAGTTGAATCTCAGTTAAAACTGAGCTGCTTCCGGTAGAACTATTTTTTGCACTCCACACACTTAATCCTACATCAAAGAACTAAACCTTATTAGCTAATATAATAAAATGTTAAGGTGTCCTAACATCAAGATGTTAAACGAGAGTTAGTGTTAAAATTCCACTGGACAATTGTAATCCAGCCCCTCCATAGTAGGCTTGATTGAACTTTTCTTTCTATAGCTAGTACATGGTATTGAAGGGAGGTAACCATCATCATTCATCCCAACTTTTTTCTTCAGGGCAAAGTTGAATGGAGAATACACGCCATTATTTCAACCTGATTTGACTTGGCGAGAGGTGCAAAAGAGCTTAGAAGTATCATTGAAGCACAACTAGTGCATCTTTCCTGTACTTAGTACATCTCCGGGGGGGGCCCTAATGAAATCATCTTCAAGATCTTTTTTAACAAGGAAAATATACCTTAAATCTTACAAGACGCCTCACATGAAATTAAAAAAAAACAAAGGACATTCTCCTCTACCATCAAAACTGAATCATAAAAACTAGGTCTACCTCGGATATCCTTAACTAAGAAAGGCTGTAGGAGCTTGTTTCCTGTGGGTTTTGTGGAGAAGAAAATTGGATCGGTTACGCAAAGTAGTTATCGGCTTTGTGACTGTTGAGACCAAACAACAAAAGGAGAAATGAATAACTCCCCCCTTCCCCCTTCTTTTCAGGGTATGGAAGATGGAAGAGATTCAGATAGATGCATGTAACCAAAGAGAAGGGTCAAGGGACTGAAAGATCGGAGATCCAACTTGCCCTTTATAAGGACCAAATAATTTATAATGTTTGAAATGCCATCATCTTAATTACCTTACTGTCTCATTGTGTGATGCAAAGAGAAGTTTCCACTTTATCAGAAACAATCTCTCCATAGAACAAGTGAGCAAGGACCAAATAATTTATAATGTTTGAAATGCCATCATCTTAATTACCTTACTGTCTCATTGTGTGATGCAAAGAGAAGTTTCCACTTTATCAGAAACAATCTCTCCATAGAACAAGTGATCAAGTTCAAATATCAGTCAAGAATGAAAGAACCGAGCTAGATAAAAATGTTAGCTACCTTCTCAAAAAAGAATAGTGTTAGCTAGTACAGAGGAGAGGATTTGATGCAATGAAGAAAGAGAGAAACTGCACCTCTTGAAGGTCTATCAAATCTAGGCGCTACAGGAGGCTGATGTGCTGATATCCATGATCTCAAAGATCTGTGCGAAGTTAAGAATCATTAGCGAAGAAACAAGGGCTTCCTCCAGGTTTAAAAGATAAGCATTTCACTCACGTTAAAAATGGAGAAACCATGTAGAGCTTGAGTCCAGTCATCCCACGAGATATGACATCATTACTTCCTGTTTGAAGTTCATCCAGTCTTTGCCATGCAATTTCCTGAATTTGAAGTGCAAACCAATAAATCTTAGAACTGATAAGAGAAGTAGTCACATGTTTGCATGCCATGCTGCACCTTTGTGTGTAGAGAACAATCATCAATGTCAAAGTAACAAATGGAAGAGCAAGAAAGTATGCACATGTTGCTACAATTAACTTCTAAAAAGATTCTCTGCAGAAACGACCTCAATCAAATGAAGAAGTGGTCAGTCTAGATAGCATAAAAAGTATTCGTTTTCATGCACAATCCACGAGAGCAAAGACAGTCCTGAGAATACATTTAATAATTGAAATCAATGGTAACTCAATTATCCACCCACCACCCACTCCCACCCCCACACAACAAAAAGTTTTAACACTTCATGTCCAAGCATGTAATGGCCTAAAAAACACCCAGCTCAAAAGTATCAGCACAACACACCATACGGAGTATAGATCTCATTTACAAAACCATTCTACATGGCATATGATACTGAGAAACATGAAGTGCAACGGCAAGTAAAATTCCATAGAGATCTCCTCCTTTACAGTCTACATAATCATACAAAGTAAGGTAGTAAGCCCAGAAATTATCTATTAACATGGGCTTCTAAAACCAAAACTACCACAACCCAGTGTAGTCCCACAAGTACTGATGGCAAATGGGGCGGTGCAAGGTAAACCCACAAGGACTTTGCGCGCCCAGCCCCACATAGCAAATTCTTTTGTTTTTGCCCCACCCCGCCTCCTCCCACCCTGCATGAACCAGCCCACATAAACTTGCCCTGCAGAGCTCCATCAAAGCACCGCATACATCTCCTGCGCTTTGAGAAAGAGACAGTAGCTGCGTCTTACCTTCTTCATCTACAAAAAATCCTTATTATGTCTTCTTATACTACTAGTAAGATGTTATCAAACAATAATGTAGCTCTTTCACTCACTAGACCATATAGCAGTTGGCACTAGCGCATTTGCAACAAATCCCCTCACAACTACTTTAAAAGGAAAAAATTGAATGTTAGTTTATGTACTGCTCAACACAATCAATTCATTCTAAGCAGATGAAGAGACTTTCTTTTTAAACTTTTAGTGATATTTGATAGCACTGTTGGTGTTTTATCCCAGTCCATAATTTCTTGGGAATAGTTTGTATTATGCAAGAATGTATAGAGTACTGCCTTATTTTTTGGAAGCGTGTTTATTACCCAAAAGGAATTTAAAAAGCCAGAGCACAGAACAATTTGAGAAATTGAAAGTAAAAAGGAAAGGGACTCATCCTTACGGTATAGTTCTTATTATATTATGATCTACTTGGTGTTAAATCCTTTCTAGGATCAAAGGATGGAAGTTTTGGGTAGTGAAGTAACTGAAAAAGAAATATTGAAAAGAAGCGGTAGAACTGACAATGCTGCTTCGGCATTTGGGCTTGGAATGGCACGCTTGGCTACCCGAGTACCCGCCTCGTATGTTTTTTCCAAAAATATCTTGTACCCCCCACCCCACCCCACTATCATCCCTACCCACAAGTGGGGTCGAGGAAGAGTAGGATGTACCTAGGCCCTTACCTCTACCTTTGTAGGGTAGAGAAGTGGTTTCTGATAGATCCTCGACTCAACAACATAATTCCCGATGAAATCCCATAAAGTGGATCAAGGGATAGAGTGTGTGCAGACCCCTTATCCTACCTTGCGGGGAGAGAGGGTGTTTCGAAAAGACCCTTGGCACCATGAAGGAAATCAAAGTAGTAATGTAAAGAAAAACGGAAATTAATGAAAAGCATACACACAAGGAATAGTAACATCAGCAAATAAAGCTAAAACTACGGCATACATAGTGCTCTAGACTACCATCAAGCCTAATCCCGTCAAAAAGCAAGAGAATGCTCAACTACCTACCAACATTCTACCCTAATCCGTGACCTTCATACCCTCTTATCTTAGGTCATGTCCTCAATAAGCTGAAATTGAGTCATTTCATGTCTAATTACCTCTCTCCAATATTCCCTTGGCCTACTCGACCTTTCCTACCCACTATATCCAACCTCTCACACCTCATGGGGCATCTATACATCTCTTCTTCACATGCCCAAACCATCTTAGCCTCCCCAAACCTTGTCCACCATGGAGCAACTCCCACCTTGTCCAGGATATCCTCATCCCCAATCCCAATAAAGCCTCAACTCAAAAGAAAAATTCTCAAAGCAAGCTTACAGGGAAGACAGTCAAATAGCAATATACATAAATACACAAACTTAAAGTCATCAAAGGTAAGAAAAGCATCCAGGATATCCTCATTCCCAATCCCAAGTCCCAATAGTGCCCCAACTCAAAGAAAAATTCTCGAAGCAAGCTTACAGGGAAGACAGTCAATTAGCAATATACATAAATACACAAACTTAAAGTCACCAAAGGTAAGAAAAGTAAATGACTACTGTCATTCTTAAAGACAAATACACTAATAGACCACCCACTAATTCAAATTTAGCAAGATTTTCATTTCGCGGGGATAGCATACTTTCATCTATTTAAAACAGTAAAGAAAGGAATTTTAGCTTTCACACAAGAAAAGGATTTTGATGGATGGCTTTGACTTTCATGGAAGTGTTTTTGAGATATTAATTGCCTTTGAAGCTCTAACTCTTTTTTTTCTTCTTTTTTTTTTTTTAATTTGCATCTGGCTACACTCTTTGAAGCTTTTAACTTTGACAGAACAGTTCACTTACACTAATTTCTTTTTTGGTTTGTGGGGCAAACGCTGTATCCTCTTTCACTCCCGCTATTAGGTAAAGCCGCACTCTTTGCTGTCCAACAGTCATTTCAAGGTATTGATCTCGCTTAAGAAGCTTCGAGACATCAAATCCTGTTTCTTCCAAGACCTGCATCCAATAGAGCATAATTTAGAAAGTTGACTCAAATTGAGCATTGCACAAAGATAAACCATGGATAGTAATTTATGTAAGATATATATATATATATCTATATATATATATATATATATATATATTTGTAAGGTTTTCGAAATTTAGTATACTCCTTGTATACAGGCACGTTCCTCTTTTATGGACATTACTACAATATCAACAAAAAGAGTTATTTATCCAAATAAACATGTCTCCTGCAATTAAAGAACTGAAAAACACTTAAATACTTCCCCAAGCATTTTCATGAGATCCTTAATGTCAATTAGAGAACTATATAATTAGAGAGAATTGCATACTTCTCTAACTGCACATGAGTGGTCCTCTTCATCCTTGTTCTTTTTCCCACGTGGAAAACTCCAACTTGAACCCTTCCATCCCTTTACTAGCAAGCACTGCAGTTGACATAAAAAAACAATGAGATCTAACGTCTTTCAGAAAGAGCCATAAAGAACTACAAGGACATGCATCTATTAATTTCATAGATAACACTACATATATGCTTAAATTGATGATAATCATAGGAACAATTAGAAAGAGAGAGAGAAAAGACCATAGTTAAATGAATGTTCCTTAAAAAGTCAACAACATTTGAGTTCCAGTAACACATTAGTCAGTATGTCATTCATGATTATAGGTCCTCAAAAGTCGTAAGCTCAATAAAGCACAAAATGTAAAGCACCAATCACCTAACATAATCGAGTAAAGATACCTTTCTTTGTACATGACACCCGTAATCTGATGAAGATACTATTTACAAGGTACTTGAATATGCTGCTTTTAATGCAAACAGTACTTACGCGTTCAAAAGTCTCATCAAGAATGATGGCCCCAGTTACAGGAACTCGAACCTTGTAAGAGGTAAAGTCCTTGAATATGTCGTCTATGTGAGGAACATATGGTTTTAAAACATCACAACTGTTGAACACTGTAATGGATTAAGGAAAGCCAGGATGGTCATATGCTCAATTTCAGATATACAAGCTAACATAGAAGTATGTATAGCAACTTAAGAACGAAAGTCAGAAACAGTGATCCTATATTATATGTCCACCTTACAATTTTACTATAATTCTTTCTATAAATTTTATATTTCCAGTCTTTATGAACATGTTGCAGGTTCAAGGAGCTCTCAAAGCAAAGTTGAAAAAGAAAGAATACAAACATAACACTCATTCCTAATTAAGAGAAACATTGAAACCCTTGGCCCAAGAATGACCATATAAAAAAAAAGAAATGAGTATATAATATGATGAGACTATGACTATGGAGAACAAAGCAGTATCAAAGTTCTCCCCCCAACCCCACCTTTTGGGATTGCTAATATCAAAGTCATACTTTATGAACAAATGCGTGGAAAGCAAGTCCAAGAGGCTAATATTACATGCAAAAGAAAATGGGAGAGGGAATTCAAATTCGAAAGAGTAAAACATTCAAATCTCAATGAAAGAGGTGAGTTGGGTGCAAGATCAATATAGTATTCTCTGCATTTAAATAATTATAGACCTAGGTTTAGGTTTTTTCATCAAAAGGATACTTAAGGTAGTAAATTCCTTGAGAGTGCAAGACTTCAATGACGGGTTTTCTTCCACAGAATTGTCTTCATAATACCAATGCGCATACTCCACAAGAAACAAAATCCTCTCAAATGTTTGATGATCTTCTTTTGGCACGTTCACAACAAACCGACTGTGTCAAAGAAATAGAACACATTCATCAGGAAAGACAATACCAAATGCATAACCTCACAATTTCTATCATTTACCAAGTAAAGTCAAACGATATCACAAGCTACTACAAACAACTTCAAGAAATTGGAAATGAAATAGGAAACACTATATGTAAGGACAGAATGCATCTTTTATCGAAGTAGTAAGCTTTCTTTAACATGACTCAAGAGATTAAGCTTGCTTAAGATTTACAGTGTTTATGGTATTGACAAAGGGAAGCCATATGTCTTCCTCAACTAAACTAGCAATATATATATACATATCATAGGAATAACTTGGAAATTCCTGTCTCGAATTCCAAATATGACACTTAGAGTGAGCACCTATCCCCCAGCCTTGCTAAGCAGAATTAACTGACACCTATTTTCCTATTTTTGTGGGCTGTAGCAGGAGGCCAAAATTATACTAAGTGTGTACAAGCTAGCTCTGACACCATCATAAAAAAGGTTTAGGTTACGATGAAACACATGCCCAGAAGAACACGTCTCAAAGAACTCACCAATGAGTAACACAAGCTATTTCATCAGAATACAAGCACTGTGTCTATAACTAACATCATAAACCTATCTAAATCAACTAAATTAGTGGCAATGGAAAGTGTGGATGAAATTTTTTTAAGAAGACACAAAATATTCAAGCAGAAAATTTGTTCATTCATTTATTCACTCCCAACAGTCTCAGAAACTAAGTAGAGGTTTGGACAACCAGATCCACCATAGTTAGAACTATCTTTCACTATATCATCAACTAGCGCAACTACGGGTGGATGTAGAGTTGCTGTGTAGCATTCATCTGAACATAGTCTTTTCAACGCAAAGCACAAAATTAAAGTATAAAATATTACTAAAATTGAACAAATGGTAGGTCTAAACCCATAATTTTAAAAATATAATAGGCGTAATGCAAAGAACCTTATATGTTGAACCTATAGAATTAAAATCCTAGATCCTCCACCGAGCGCAACCGTCCTCTATTATCCAATCTTACAACCACTATACCTTGGGAAACTCTCAAAGACAAAGTAAACATTGATTAGACAAAAATATCAATTTCACACTTATGCAATCTCCAAGTACGCTATCTCACAGCCAAGTCCAAAGTATAGCTTGAATCACTAAAACATACAACAGGAAAATTCTTAATTTTGAACATACGAACTCTACAAATACACCATTTCACATCCAAATCCCAAAAGAAAAAAAAAATTCACTTGAATAACTGAGAAATACAATAGGAAATTTTAACTTTTGCACTTCAGGAAGCTACAAGAACACCATTTCACATCCAAATTCAAAAAAAAAATCTGAATCTCATAAAAACACAATAGAAAAACACTAAATTTTTAACTTAGGAGCACTACGAGCATACTATTTCACATCCAAATCCAAAAAAGAAAAAAATCTTTTGTTCACTGAGAAATCCAGCAGGAAAATGCTAAATTTTGAACTTATGAACTTTACAAATACCATTTCACATCCAAATCCAAGAAAAAATAACTTGAATCACTGAGGAATACTTTGAACTTATGAGCTCTATAAATACACTATTTCACATCCAAATCCAATAAAAATAGCTTGAATCACTAAAAATTACATCAAGAAAAAGCGAAAAAATGAAGCTTTACAGAATCACATAACATACGTGCAAAGATCGTCGAGGAGTTCCTGAGGAGGAAGGCCATTTTTCGATGGAGCGCTAGAAGATCGATTCAGTCCTGACATTTTTGATACCTAAAAAAAACTCAAAAAAAATCAAAAAAAAACTAAAACCCTAAGTTCGATCTGGAGATTTTGACGAACGTATATACATATACAACTACGTATTTTTGTACGTATATACGCATATATAGATATATAGAGAGGAAAGAGCTTTGTTCTTCATAAATTGAAACTGAAAGAAAAGCTCTTCCTCCTGATTTTTCCCTCTTTCTGGTTCTCAACTTGTTGAAATTCACTTGAGTGATGATGGTGAGGGCATTTTCGGAACTCCAATATTATTTTGACATTACTTTTTTTGTTTTCTTTGTCATAATATAATTAACTGTTGGATAAGATAAGTATATCTCGATATAAAATTTTGGATTAGATATATATTATGTTTGGTCAATGGTATGAATTTATTCATAAAAACAATTCAAATGTTAAATTTAATCTTGGGCATTACATTAAACTTGAAATTGTTTTAGGATACATTAATTCAAGGTTTATAATCTCAAGACTATACTTTTCGAATAATAAATCATGCATTAAATAATCGTATTTATTTACATTCATGATATCATGATTTTGCGTTGAGGCTTGTGTTTATTTTTCAAATAGTTATAAATTATTTTGTTTAAAAACAAATTATCCCAAAAATATAATCGAGATTATAATTAACAATAACTATTAAAATCTGACTGAGATACTAATCTTTAAACCTGTGATATTTTATTGTGCATTTCGGCTTGCATTCGTTGTTTTTAATCATTACTAACGTCAGGCATAAACATTCAATTGTGGAGGGATTATTTGATTTGAGCACAAGTTAAGCTGAAACTAATTATGTTGGAATTAATTATGTTAAAAAAATTATAATTTTTTTATTGATTGTTGAATTTTGTTATGTTAAAATAACATGTGTTTCATAAATTTTAAAATGATGTTTTTTTTTAAAAAAGCATCCTCCATCGTATTTAGTAGAAAAGTGTTTGACGGATTCCCAAGGCAAGTTTGTTATTTTAATTATTTTATCTCAAAATAACTACTCCGATTTAACTAATTCTAATATTAATAACTAAATAAGGGATAAACTAGTCACATTTTACTTCAGGGTATGTCATTAGGCAATTTGTGTTTCCTTAATCATAATTAACATTTAAGTAGATAGTTTTTTGTTATTTGTTGCAAAAACTTAAAAATAAACCATTACTATTTCTGAATTGCCTGAAAACAAATAAACTGCAAAAAGAATTCCCATCCCAAGGACAAGAATATAAAGCCTTAAAACATCTAACAAGACCAAGACTGACCCAAACTATTTTTTTTTAACTATAAAAGAAACTTAATTAACACTAATCTTAGCCCTTAATCTAATCTCCTAAAATATAATCATCTACTTGTTTTTTTTCTATTTCCATATTACATCCCTATACAAAAAAAACATTGAACAAAACAATTGAAAAAAAAAATACTGGGCAAATAACACTAAGAACTGAAATGACACTCTTTATGACTAGGAAAAACTGTTTTACTTGTGCTCCTCCTCAACTGACTTGTTGTTGCTCAGATTGAACTCCGGTTGGGTGGCTGTTGCTGGTGACGAGACCCTGGCTATGGCGTTTTTGTCTGAGACGATGGAGGTTCTCATTTCGAGAACCTTCTTGTGAGAGTTTGAGTGCAGTGATGGAACAAATGTAGGACTTGCAGCTGGCCGGTATTCAGGGAAGAGTCGTCCTGACTTATATCGAACACCACACGCGTTGCACAGGGTTTTTGGTCCCATTGGACCAGCCCTCCATTGAGGAGTCTTTGTTATCTCGCAATGCTGGCATTTCCTAACTGTTTGTTGTGCCACTGGATTCTGATTTGTCTCGACAGGAGCTAGAGGAATAGAGAATTTGATCTTCTTTTTCTTTTTCTGTTCTGGTGCAGCCGGTTTCAGAATCTGCTTCATGGGGGACTCCGCGAAATTCTCTGATTCTGTTGGAAATCCTGGAGCAGTAAATACTGGGAAGGGATTAAAAGTTGTTGGACGAGGACGCTTGGTCCGAGCACGTTGTGGACCACGGTGGCAGGGACTAAGGGGTAAAGTTTTTTCGCCCGAGCTGGAAACAGAAGAGCTGCTGCTGCTGCTGCTTTCAAGCACAGACACAGGACTAGAAGTCTGGAACTTCCCTTGGGATGATGGCTCTTTCTCAACAGGAATGTTTTCTTTCCCGAGAGTCAACCCCCCGCCAGAGAAAGAATCCTCCACAAATGTTGAAAGCCATTCAAGCTGGACAATATCCTCATACTGCAATACGAGATAACAAACATATCAGACAAACAGTTGAGTGATGTAGTTTGAAGTACAATTCTATTCATAAACTATGTGTTGATTTATGACACTCTTATGTGCAAATTAACACAAAGTACAATAATAATTTGCCAAAGGTCACTTGGTAGATGTAATGTCCCTTTCTATGATGACCAAGCTTTTAATAAAATGTTGGTTCAATTTTGCACATAGTTGCACAATCTTGCTGGTGCATATTGAATGTTATTATCTGTCATTCATGATGATGGCAAGGGATGGAAGGTGAAATAGACTAGACTTGCCAATCCCAACTACCATGAGGGAAACACCACAGAGCCATTAACTACTATAGCTAACCACCAAGGAGTATGGTGGGAATAACGGTTTCCATTCACACTTAATCAAAGGTCTCAGGTTAGAGTCTTGGAAACTGAGAGACTCCTACTATGAAGTATTTCTCCTTTTAGTAGGCCCTACAGTGCACGAAATTCGAATTAGTCACCACTAATATGAAAGAATGGCTTTATCATCAATATTCCCTTCCCCTTGACTAGAAGTTTCAAGTTTGAGCCTTGGAAATGGAGGAACTCTTGATATGGAGCATATTTCTACGTCTAGTGGGCCCTACGATGAGCAAAATCCAGATTAGTCACTACCAATATGGAAAAATATGACTTCAGCGAGTGTGTGGTAATCTCTTCACCGTTAACAAAAGGTCACGGATTCAATCCTAGGAAACTGAATATGGGCCCTACGACACGCAAAATCCAGATTAGTCACCATTAATAAGGCAAAAAAGATGACTTCACCATATGTGCTAGCATCAGTCTTACTGTCAACAAAATCAATATTACTATAGAAAACAAATTGTCTTACACTTCTTTAACACCGACGAAACAGCTGGCTGTCAAGATACCAACAAAATTATATGATAATCCATTAATGCATCATCACTAAATCCCAATTAAAGAGCTAATATGATACATTAACTTAATCATTCACTAAACAAAACATATTTAATTCATTACATCTAATCACATGATTTACACATAAAATAAGAATTAGAGCCCATATGAATCACTTAAAGTTTGACCATTGTTTATCAAATACTGATTTATTTAACTTATATACAGCAACAGTCAAAACACTCACCGGAACTGAGATCTCAGCTGAGAGGTCGGAGGCAGAATTCCGCTGGCTGCTGGAGAAAAAGGAGTCGGAATCCGGCAGGGGGTCATTCCAAATGCTTGGAAAATCTTTGCAATCAGTAGAACTAAGGCCAACATTCTCATTCTCAAGAGGGAACTCAATCAAATCATCAATGTGGTCAAAGAAGCTGCCACAATCTATCTCATCTACCACATTTGACCCCATTTATACTTTCTTGATTTTTTTCTTTTCTACTCTAAAAAACTATTACCTGCAAAAATTAACACAAAACCATTAACAATGAACACCAGAAAGAAATTTCATCAACTTCCAATTATCCAACAAATGATAGCTACAATATATATGCACTCATTTTATAGGGACAAAACTAAAATTTAATGTGAAGGGTAGGGGCCAAAAACCACACCATCATACTTAAGCTGGAGCCAGAGTATCAAAAGGGGGCGTGGCACATGAACAAATGTTGAATTTTTTTTGAAAAATTTTGTTAATCCAAAATGAACATTTATCAAGATTCTTGTAACATTAAGAAAATTATTTCAAAAAGAAAATTTGGAAAACTTGCAGAATTCACATTGAGTGTATTGACACAGAGATATCTGCAAGAAAATGGATTTTTTAAAAAATATATTGGAAAAATTGAAGATAAATGCAAATTTTAGAAGGTAACCTTAAAAATGCAAGAATTTGTAGACCCAATTTATCCCAAAATTATCAAAAAATGCATAAAAATAATCTAAATAGGCAAAAAAAAATGGAAGAAAATTTGAAAATTTTATGCCTACACATATCTAGAACCAAATTTTGTTGGCTCATTTGAAGCAACACAGAACAAAAAAGACTCAAACTCTTTCCTCTATACTTATCTCTGCTTAGAAACCAAACAGACAACAGAGAAAACTAGAAATTTCAGAAAAAATAGAACCTTTTTTGTTCTTTCCTTCTTTTTCCTAGTAGTAAACAAACATATAATATGAAATTTTTCTTAGGAAACAGTCAACTTTCAGAAAAGGCTCAATTCCCAAGGAAACTGCAGAATTTTCCTAGCCTCTGAGAAAGTGAATGAAGGAAGCAATGGAAAAAAAAAAACAAGAAAACAAAAGTAACCAGACAGTAGACTCAACTAGAAATTGTACCAAAAAAAGACAAACTTTGAAGCACCCACCAGAAAAAAGTATCCCACAAATAAAATTTTGCATTTTCCTGAATGAGTGAATGAATAATATGTACCTTGGAGAAACTAGTACAAGGAAAAGAGATATGAAGGTTTAAGGAGAAATTGGTAAATGGAATGGAAACAAGAATACAGCACTAAATAGACAGTTCACATAAAAAGACAAACTTTGCAACAACCACAAAAAAAATAATGTACCCCATGAATGAAATATATGCAACTTAAAGAAGACAACAGTAAGAACTCACTACATTTTTATGAGTGAGTACTATGAAATAGACCCAAAAATAAAAAACAAATTTTGCAACATCTACTAGAAAAGATTACATTTTTACGAATGAATACTGTGATAAACAGGAAAAAAAAAGTTGGAAGGGATGTGAAAGGGTTTTGCAGAAGTTGGGAAATGTACAAATAAACAACACTAATCACACAATAGCCTCAAATAGAACTAAACCCAAAAAATAAGACAGAAGAAGGAAAAGAGAGATGAAGGGGTTTTGAAGAAATTGGGAAATTGAATGAAGAAGAAGAAGAAGAAGAAAGACATTAGCCTCATATAGAAATGAACCCAAAAAAAGACAAACTTTGCAACAACGACAACAACAAAAAATCTCCATATGAACTAGAACTAACAGTATACATGTACCTTAAAGAAAACAAAAGCAAAAACACATAAAAAAGATTACATTTTTATGAATGAGAGTTGTAAACATGAAAAAAAGAAAGAAAGAATAATATGTACCTTGAAAAAACTAGCTAAAATCAAGAGAAGGGAGATAAAGGGGTTTTGGAGAAATTGGGAAATGGAATGAAGAACAAGAAAGACAAAAACTTTGCAACCCCAAGAGAGAAAAAAAACTCTCCATATAAACTAGGACTAATACACAGATGTACCTTAAAGAAGACCAAAACAAAAGAAAGATTGCATTTTTATGAGTGAGTAGTGTAATACAACATAGAAGAATAAATGAAAACTATGTACCTTTGAAGAAACTAGCTAGCTATAGCTAGAAGAGAAGGCGAAGGAAGATGGAAGGGGTGTTTTAGGAGAAATTGGGAAATGGAATGAAGAAAGTTTAAAATAGGGAAAGGGAGAAGTGGGAGGAGAGTGATTGATGGGTTGGTAAGGGAATTGTATCAAATGCTAGCTGTATATTTTAGTGTCACCACCACTCACTCACCTCACCCCTCCATTGTCGTGATGTTGAAGTCTCTCCCCCCGCACCCCGCACCCCCTCCTTACTTCCTTCAATACACTCTTCTCATTGCACCCATGGGTCCCACACCCCTTCTCACTAAATTTTTTTATAAAAAAAAATTGTTTAGATAATTTGAAAATCAGTAGTCCCACCATTCCACCGGCTCGGTTTATATGAATTAATATCAAATTTAACAAAGAAAGACAGATAGACTTTTGAAATTTGTGAAACATCCCTGCCTTACTTGCACCATGGGTCCCACACCCCTCTCACTAAAATTTTTTATTTTAAAAAAATTATTCAGATAAATTGAAAGTTACTATATTTGTCATCCCTAGTTAATTTATAAAATCATAAATTATTTTTTATTCTAATCGTTAGTTTATATTTAATATTTTAGGTTTTTAGAACTAAAATATTTGAGTTGAGCATCTTCCGACAACAGTTTCTCTATCTCTATGAGGTAGTGATAAAATCTATGTACAATTTACCTTCCTCAAACCCCACTTATGAAATTCTACTGGATATATTGTTGTTGTTATACTACCATCCTATCGGCCCATTTTATATGAATTAGTTTGAATTCACATGAAATTTAACAATGAAAGAAAGATAAATTTCTAAAATTTATGATTTAAAATAAGTGATCGATGTTTGTCTGATTGTTAATTATTTTATTAAGGGTAAACTAGACCAAACAAATAATAGCTAATTACATAGTAAACTATAATGATAGTTTAAATAATTTTTACACATTATATATAGTTGTAAAATGATAATGTATATTTGGTTTATATTTGGTTGCTTTTCAAAGATTTTCCTTAAAGGATAAAAAGGGAAAGTTGGACACTCTGTTTGCCTGTTTTTGCCACTTTGCTTTTATTGCTTATATAAAATATATAATAATTAATGTAACATATCTTCTTCTTCTTTTTTTAATGATCTTATTAAATGTATAAATATTTTGCTGATTTAATATTTATAAATAATTTGATATTCAAGAATGTTTTTCAAAAAAATTAAAGCACTTTTATTTTTTCGAATATTTAAAACAATTTAGTTCCAAAAATACTTTATATACACTTAAAAGAGCAGAGTAATATGGAAGAATATGTGATAACATATTTTACTAAATTATAATTAAATAAAATACTTTTAATCAAAGTAATAATAAAAAACTTCTTTTTTCCCCCAAAAAAGGGAAAGAAAATGGGTTTCATGATGCATCATTTCTCTTTTTAACTAACTTGGATTGTACTCATAGAATCACTTCCTAAAAAGATTTTTTTTACTTTTCATAAAGTAAATAAATAACGTTCAAATATTATTTTTTATAAAGAAAAAAAAAAGAATTAGGGCGTGGTGCACCATATTTTATTTTTTAAATAGTGCATGATTTAATAATATTTAACAAAATTAAATATTATCTCTATTTTTATGAAGAAGAGATATCAATTCCGGTAAATCTCTAGCTCAAACAAGACATCTTTTATTATTACATAATAAAAAAATTATTGTTTATCTTATTTAAGAACGGATAGTGATCAAATTATTAAAAAAAAACTATGTTACCTATAAAATTTATTTAGTAAAGTGTCAAATTTTGTAAATAATAATTATTTTATTTTATTTTTATAGTGAGTAGTAAAACCAAATGATTGCCATAATCAAAACTTCTCTTCAAAGATAAGCAATCAAGTAGTTGTGTGGTACCCTTATATACTCTAACAATTATAATGACATTTATCAAAATAAACACACTCATCTAATTAAAACTTATTAATCTAATTAAAGTACTATTAGTTGCAAAGTCCAAATGGTGATCCCACTTACATTTTTTTTTCTTTTTGTCACTTCAAAAATAATTTCACTAAACTAATTTTTATAATTTTTTAAATTGCTAAAAGAATAAATAGAAAAATTATATATGTCAATATACAATGAGGTCATGTTGAGGAGATTGGAGCATTAGCACATGGTTTTACATGCAATCAAGAAACAAATTTCAAATAGGTACAACCATACATGTGTGTAATTAAAAAAAATTCATATTTAGAAATATTGTTATTTTGTTTTAATAGTCTTGTTAATTTTTTTAAATTATTGTCTTATAAAAAAACAACAACAATAATTTATCCAGTGAAATCCCACAAGTAGAATCTAGAGAGGGTAAAATGTACGCAAACCTTACCAGTACCTCATAAAAATAAAGAGAATGTTTGTAGAAGACCCTCAACGCAAATATATCAGTCCTAAAAGTAGAAAATACTAGATACAAAAACAACTATAGTGGAAAGCAATTGAAAACTCATAAATATAAAGACGGTCAATAACAACACAATATAATGACATGACTAATTAGGGTCTTATTAACAAAGTTATTTCAATTTGGTGTCAAAATATTATAGTAATCTCATTATTGACTATTTTTTAATCAGATTTTTTTTCTTCCTTTCTTAACTTTTTTGTGAAAAAGTTTTATTATTTTTTTTTCCTTGTGTGTGGGGTTTGGGGGTGGGGATGTAATTGCTCACCATAATCTTAGGAGTAAATTAAGCTTCTTAGTTGCTTTCCATTAGAACTTTAATGTAACTTATAGAACACATGGATTTGTCATTAAACATTTTAATTTTTTTATTATCATTCACATTTTGTTGACCCCTCATTTTCTCCTAACACCTTTGAAATTGGACGTCTACTCTCTCATTATTATTAAATTAGTAATAATTAAGTATATTCTACTCACAATATTAACTCTCCCCCCCCCCCCGCCCCCCACACCCCTCTCATGTAAAAGA
>JAABOM020000092.1:25648161-25708582 GCA_011800125.2 Solanum clarkiae
CGCCCCCCACACCCCTCTCTTGTAAAAGAATATTCAAATTCAACTATCTCATCTTGTAAGTTTTCTTCAATAATCCCTAGCTTAGATACCACATATTTTCATAGGTTTGGCAATATAATAAGACCGTGTAACTTAATAATTCAATCCTAAGAGTTGACAAAAATTTTTTGTAATAATTTTTTGAAGTGATATGACATTTTTATTAAATCGAAAAATAAGTAAGTAGATTCTCAAACGATATAATTAAAATCCTTAGTCGTAAAAAACATACAATTAACGATTGTTATAGTATAATTAAAATTAAAAAAATGACATTAAGACTCAAATCATTATACTTCATATCACTGAGGACATGATCTTAGATAGAAATGAGTGAAAGTCGCGTATTAGATTAGAAGGTTAATAGGTTGGTAGGGGTAGGATGATGTCTGACCTTGTGTTGTACTAGGATTAGTCGTGTTTTTATATCTTGTATTGTTATTGTCCATCTTATATTTGTTACTTTATTGTATTTATATATTATCATTTGCTTTCCATTTTAATCTTTTTTCTTTCTTATTTAGTATCCTCTACTTTTTGAGATCTGATATTTTTGAGACAAGGTCTTTCGGATATAATTGGACTTTTTTTTTTTTTACTTTTCCAAGTTTGGCAAAAAATTTTTTTAACTTTTCCAAGTTTGGCATAATCAATTAACATTATTTCAAAGGTCAACTTCAAAGTTTGACCTTATACAAGGGTATTTTTGGTAGTTCACATTTACCAAAAATCTAAATCACGTGAGGAGAGCGTGCCATCAAGCATATTACATGACCCCACGTTCTTCCTGTGTGGGGTGTGGGTCCCACAAATCACGTTACGGCGTCGGTGGTTGGTCCCACTTTTGAACATTTCGTCCACGTGGCAGTGCCATGTGGAGCCCACACGGTGTAGGATCATTGCCAGCTTGGCAAAGTTTATTGCTTTTAGAACAAGGTCACATGATTTTGTACCTTGGGATCTACAACTAATAGTAAAGTACTATTTTTATATTTATATTTATATTTAATTCATTTATTTATTTTATTTATTATACTAAGAAACAATAAGTACATATAATAGCTTAATGCAGACGAAAGTTTCTATTTTTAAAAAGATTAATTTAATTAAAAGATATTTTTAGTGGAACAAAATCAGTCTAATCATGATTGAGAAATGTTGTAGCATGAAATTCTGAATCAATAGGGTAATGGTGGGAGCGGAAGTGGATCTAGAATTTCGAATTTATTAATTTGTATGATAGTTTTGAGCGAATAATATATTTTAAAATATATATATTTATAAATATCTTATATATTCTTTATATTTATTGAATTCACGTGGATTTATTATTAATTTCCTAAGTCGACCATTGATAATAGGGATAATACCTAAACAGGACCTTAAAATTGGCAACTTTTTTCAAGTTGGAATTCAAACTTTGCTAGTGCACAAACAAGACCCTGGACTTGGCAAATCCTAAACAAATAAGCACTGACTGCTGACGTGGCACAACACGTGCAGTACATAGCCGGGGGACGCGTGAAGGTAAGTTTTTTGACGTTCCAATGGGCAAAAATAGGTACTTTGACCCTTTTACCCCTGCCACATTTTTATATATATACACTATTTTTTTTCAAATTAACATATATTTTCTTCTTCTTCATTTTATTAAAAATACACAAGTATTTGGCTTTTTATTTTTTTAAAAATATTTTTGACCCTTTTTTGATAAATAATGAATTTTTCGTAAAGTGGTTGGGTGGGAGAGTGGGGGTAGAGGGATGAGGATCCGAGTTGGAATAAAAAAAGTTAAATTTACAAAATTTAATTTTTTGTAAAATAATTTTTAAATTTTTAAAAACTTTTTTGTACTTTATGTAAAAAAGTTTAAATTTTTAATTTTTTGTAATTTTTTATAATTTATGTAAAAAATTTAAAATGTTTAAAAAATTTATTCTAATTTTTTGTAGTTTATGTAATTTGTTTTTTGTAATTTATGGAAAAAATTTATTTTTTTAAAAAAATTGTAATTTTTTTGTAAAAATTATTTAATTTTTTTAAGGAATGCCACGTGTAAAAATAAGAGGTATGACGTGTACAGTTGTGCTTGCGTGGACACACGTGGCATCTCAATATTGGCTGAAAAAACACGTCAGTGCAATTGCACTCACGCGCCACGTCAGCGACTGGTCTGTGCTTATTTGTTCAGGATTTTTCAAGTTCAGGGTCCTGTTTGTGCACTAGCAAAGTTTGAGTTCCAACTTAAAAAAAGGTGCCAACTTTGAGGTCCTGTTTGGGTATTATCCCTTGATAATAACATTGAAAAGTGTAATGAAATAATCAGGATGTCTTCTTACGAAAGATAATATGAAAAAGGATCAAATATATCTTTATACTATCAAAAATAGTTTAAATATATGTTTTTGTTATATTTTCGATTTAAATATATTCTTTTCATTTTACTTTTGGTGTACATCTACCTTTTTTGTTATTATATAATTTGTTCATTTATAGATGAAAGATTTCGAATTCAAACCCTTAGAATAAGTAATTTGTTTGTTCTATTCAAGGTAAAACTATATTTTTGATCTATTTGTCCCTAAATATTATATAATCTAGTAATCAATATTATGTAATTCTTTATCCCCAACTTAATTACCTCAAATACAACAACAATACTATATCTAGTCCCACAAGTGAGGTCTGAAGAGGGTAAGTGTACGAAGACCTCATCACTATCTCATAGATATAGAAAGGTTGTTTCCGGAAGATCCTCATCTCAACAAATACCTCAAATTCAAACCCTAAAAATAAACAACCAATCAATAAGTAGAGATTATCTCCTCCAGTTGTTCTGTTCAATTTGAATCTAAATTATTGATTATCCTATGTTAACTTATTCTATTTTGTGCGAATTCAAATTAATAATGTTAGTAAATAAACAATGATTAAAGTTGTTCAAAAAAGAGCAGAAAAAAAAATTAAGGACCTTCACCTCTACAATTTGGAGGGTCGATTTTAACTATATTGCTTTAGAACATTAATTTGAAGGTTGTCCTTTGGGGCCATGCTTTCATGTGGATATTATTATATTTCTCTATTTCATTTTCTTAAATAGTACTCAAATTTTTGTTTGTTGTCTCTAGGTTAGGACATTTCACCTTTTTGGATATACACAACAAATTTTTAATAGGATGTCTCATTCGATTATCAGTATCTGTATTAAGTTTTGACTAAATACGTCGCGAAAGTTTACACATTTGGAAGAAGGAAGAAAGGATAAAGTGCTCCTTGATAAAAACGACAGCATACTTACAGTTCGAACATGAGAATTTTACATTAATAACAGTCGACTGTTACTACTGAATTAAACTTATAATGAAAATAGTATATCTAACAATTATGAATAGAAGGGATTATTTTTGAGTTTGAATCACCGAAAAAGCAAAATAGAAGCAAGAGCTAGGAAGGGGTAAAAAGAAAATAATCCAACATTTTTTCTCATTCATTCAATGATTTCGATTTTTGGTAGCAAGTATGGTTCATATGGAAAAGAACAACTCGAAAATAATTGGCTAATACTAGAAGAAAGAAGGGGGGAAAAAGAAATAATAATACTTAACGCACCAAAAGAGGCGTGACAGCATTCATAAATTGCACATGCCACATTCATTTGTCATCTACTCAAAATTATGACCAAACTTTATTCTAAGAAAATATCAATACAAATAAAACAATAGAAAATTATACTTCAACGATAACATATTTAGTAGTATAATTTTTATAAGTCAAATCTGAAGAGCATGATGCATAAATAATCTTATTTTTATCTTGAAAAGAAAAATATTTTTTTTAAAAAATAAGTGTGTTTCTTATCTATTTTTGGTGTTCGGTAAGTAAACTAAAAAAAAATTATCACAAGGACATTTATATACTCCCTTTGTTCATTTTTACTTGTTAATATTTCGCTTTTCGAGGTCAAATTGACTAAACTTCGAAGCTAAATTGAAATAGCTAAATTTAATATTTTTAAAATAGAAAATTTATATGGTTGAAAACTATATAAAAGATGTTATAAGTTGCAATCTTTCTCATATTAATATGACCAAAAAAAAAATACATCTTAAAATATTAATCAAAATTCATGTAGTTTGACCTCGATAAATGAAATAGCAACAAGCAAAAAATAGAAGAAGTATAATCTAGCGAAATACTATAGTGTAAGTGTTAATGGTCAAACGGTGAAGGTCAAGAGCGTTTGGTGGACGAGAAAAATACAATAAATTGGAAATGTTACCGATGAAATTTGATGTTATTAGAAAAATTATTTTTTTTTCATTTTAAGAAACTTGTTTTAACTAATCGAATATGAAAAAATTAAAATATATTTTTTGAAATACCAAAAATATCCTCAGTGAATAACACGGACAAAGTACAAGCAATTAGTTAGAGTTGAGTTTTACTTCTGTTAATACATAGTCTTTAGGTAAATAACGTTTTCTTATATGCCAACAAAAGAATATCAATTATCATCATGAGCAATTTTTTATATTCATACTAAAAAGTTTAGAAATTACTAACTAAAATAAATTATGAAGTCGATGATACATTTAGAATTCATAAATTTTAAATTATTACTTTATTTTTACGATAAAAAATTATTTTACACAGTGCATAATGATATCCAATTTTATACAAATGGTACGTAAATGGACAAAATATTTTATGTCATGTCTAAATGTACTATAACCCAAAAAAGATTTCTGTACCCACAAAATTTAAGAAACTCCAAAAAGTTAGAAGATATATTATACGTAAATAATCCAAAATATTATGTGAAATTTTCGTCGGCTAGAGACTTTTATCTATTTCTCTTATTAATATTAATTAATAATATAATTTATGAATTTTTCAGAATATAATATAAATTTTTTTTCTAACAAACTAAACATTTATGAAAAAATATTGAATTATAGTATAAGAGTTTGTAGATTATCATAAACTCAACAGAACAATTTAATATTTTATCCGTAAGATTGAGCAATATTGAACCCAAATTTAATATTATTGATTTCTCAAGAACTATAATTGTACAAGTTTAGTGTCGTTAGCGTGTAGATTTTATTTCTTCATATTATATAAATAGAAAATTATAAAAGTATACATTTTTAAACTCAATTTTACCTCTATGTGTCC
This sequence comes from Solanum clarkiae, assembly GCA_011800125.2. Taxonomy (NCBI): domain Eukaryota; kingdom Viridiplantae; phylum Streptophyta; class Magnoliopsida; order Solanales; family Solanaceae; genus Solanum; species Solanum clarkiae. The sequence continues at coordinate 25,653,379 of JAABOM020000092.1, forward strand.
ATCTCTATTTTTACCCAAAAATGTCAACCATTATTTATTAAACTATGCCAAAAAAAATATCACAAACAAAAATAAAGGCTAAGAATGTGACATAAATGCTAAGAAAGTGATATAAAGTTTGATGAAAGTGATATAAAGTTAGAGGTTGACACATAAAGGTAAAATTGGGTCTAAAAATGTATATTCTTGCAATTTTCTCTTATATAAATTAGTTGCACTTGAACTGAGGATCTTTCAAAAATAATTTTTTTACCTATATAAGATAATGATAATGGCTATGTACATTATCATTATCCAGACCATATATAATGAAAATTCACTAGATTGTTGTTGATGTTATAGTCATACAATTTTAAATATACTCGTTATCACGTATGTATTATTTTAGGTTGTTGTTCTTGTTGGTAGCGTTAGGTGGAGTCTGGCCTTGCTGTATAGTAAGACAACAGGAGTAGTCGTGTTTTATATCATCTGTTGTCATTATCTGTTGTATATGTGTTAATTTTATCATATTTACATACTATCGCATGCTTTTCGTTTTTAATCGCTCTTTCTGTTCCCTTTTCTTTCCTTTTTCGTCATATTTAGTTTATTCTGCTTATGAGTTTTTTGAGACAAGGTTCCAGGAAACAACCTCTCTACTTCTATGAGATAGTGGTAAGGTCTGCATACATTCTACCCTCCCTACACCAACTTGTGGAATTCTACTAGGTATGTTGTTGTTGTAATCTTCAGATCTTTTTGTGAGCAAACTTGAAACTACGATTTAAAATTTCATAAAATATTACAAATTGTTAGACATTTATTTAATTCGAAAATAATCTTTCTATCTCTATGAAATAGTAGTAAAGTGTATGTAACTTTTATTATCCCAAGGCCTCACTTATGAAATTCCATGAATATGCTACTATTGTTGTTCTTATAGTAATACAATTTTAGATATACTCATGTCATTTATGGATCATTTTACATGACCGTCTTCAAATCTTTTTTTGAGCAAATTATGAAACTAAATGTTAGACATTATTTTTTTTAATATATATTTTTTAAGATATAAATTTGAGCTTAGATCCGAATCTACCATGATCCAAAAACATAATATCACGATCAGAATATAAATTTGAGCAAATATTAGATCCGAATCTATCATCATCCAAAAACATAATATCACGATCAGAAAATAATTTTAACAAGGTAGTAAAATAAAATAGAATATTATTTGTGTAAAATCAAGACAAATAATGTAATGTAAACATGGAATAAATCTGGCGTGTCGGTGCCGACACTAGTTCTTGCCGACACGATTAACCGGTAATAGCCGGTGACAAACAATTTTGACACTTTAAGACTTAACCGGCAAGTGAAAAATTTTCACCGGTTTTATTATTTTTTGAGTTTTCCGATGCCTTATCCTCCCTCTGTCGGTGACCGTAAAATGTTGACTTCTTTAGTGGCAAAACTCCGTGACTCCAACGGTTTTCACTTTTCCGTTAGCTTTTTTATTAAAACTATGGTTTACGTAAACAAAAATAAAATAGATACAGTATGATAAATTATTTATTAATTTATTAAAATAAATAAATATTATTAGATATATTTTAAAACAGTGAAATGGATAAATAAAAATAAATAAAGAAAAGGAGTAGGTTCTCTCTATCAATGATGTGTGTGCACTTGTCATAAGTAGAATGATATGTCCTTTTTTTTATGCCACTGTTAGGAGGTGCGACAGGATGGATTTAGAGATTACGTCGAGGGATAGAGGTAGATCGAAACTGGAAGAGAAGAGGGGGGGGGATGATCAGATCGAAAAAATATTAGGGGAAGATGATTAGACAAGATATGACACAACTTTTGTATCACCTGGGACATAGTCTTGGATATGAAGGAGTGAAGATCGTGTATTAGAGTGAAAGGTTAGAAGGCTTGTAGGGGTAGGGTGATGTTGGGCCTTAGGTTATAGTAGATTAGCAGTCGTGTCATTATATACTGTGTTGCTATTGTCAGTCATTTATTATATTCTTTTTATTGTCTCTCTCTATATTTTTTGTTGTCTATTCTAGTCGTTTCATATATACTATTTCTTGCTTTTGGGTGATTTTTGAGATGAGGGTCTTTTAGAAACAACCTATCTATCTGTATGAGGTAGTGGTAAGGTCTGCACAGATTTTTCTCCTGAGGCCCTACTTTTGAGACCCTACTTTTGAAATTCTCACTGAATATATATTTTTTTTTGTTTATTATACATAAGCAAATATTTAGTAAATCATTTTTGCCTAAATGGTGTCGTAACTCTATTTTGAGCTATCAAAATCTGCAATGTTAATGAAATTGATAATTTGGTAAAAAGTAAAACAACAGAAAAGTAAGGGCCACGATCATTAACTCTATTTTGAGCTTTCAAAACTTTTAATTTTAGTGATGTCAAGAAATTTTTACATAATGTGCTACTTTATTTTTCCATTAGTTCCTTCAATTATTAGCTCGAAGGGTCATTGGACATTATTCTTAAACAACAAAATGTGATAAGAGGAAGTTGTCGGATGGTAAGTCCCCTTCACTTTCAACCCAAAGATTGTGGAATTCAAATCACCAAGAAAGCAAAAAGATGAAAGTTCCTAAGGAATGTCTAAGAAACACCAAAAACAACAACAATAAAAAAAGCGAGTGTACATCAAATACCACCAAATACTAATCGAGGAAAGTTCAAACAAAAAACACATACAATGATAATTCAAGTAGGAAACATTTAAAAAAATGATACTCAAGTGTGTTTTTAACTATTGTCTCTATCGTAATAATACTTTGTTGATTTGTTATGTCTATTTATTTAAAGTTAAAAATTAAATATTTTTAAGCATATTAAATAATGTCAGAAATATTGGAAGGCCAGACTGAAATAATTTAGACATGTGAAAAGAAGATGTGAAGATGCCCCATTAAGGAAATGTAAGATGTTATCGTGGTTCTTAAAAGAGGTAGAAATAAATCAAAAAATTATTAAGGAAAGGTTATTAGACAAACATATAAAAGACCTATAATATTTTTTCTTTATTAGTACTCTCCTACCACCCTTCTCTTCAATTTTCTTTTTACCATTTGTTTGGCATACCATACGTTGTTGATACTATTATTTCATCCACATTATTAACCATAAAATCTCTTGACTGTTGTATTTCTTTTTCAACCTGATTTGTCTATAATTTACTTAAATAAAAAATCTATCAAAATCAGTCTCTCTGTTACGGCCTTAGAAACTAAAGCTAAGGTCGTACGGCGCTAGTCGGATGCCTTGCGGAATTTACTTGATAATGGCAACGACTAGTAAGCCTATTTGCCTAAGATCGTGCTAAGGGAACGATGGCAAACAAACAAAGAAAGTTGGAAAGGAAAAATAACCTTTGATTGCTTATGAGGAAGCTTTACAATGCAAGATTACAAGTGTGGGAAGTATTTTCTGGATGCCTAACAATTGCTAAGTGCTAAGCTATTTATACAAGTCCCTAGCATGTACAAAGGGTGTCCTAGCCGTTGGACTAGCCGTTTATGGCTGTTGGGGCTATCTGGACCGTTGCTGGCAGACTAGCCGTTGGTGACAGACTGGCACAGGCTGGCACGCGTAGGCGCAGGCGCGTGTGCACAGGCGATGGGCGCGAGTGTTGGCGCGCAGGCGCAAGACGCTGGCACACATGCGCAAGGCGTTGGCGATGCTGGCGATGGCAAAGGCGATGGCGCGCACGCAGGCCGTTGGGCGCTGGCGCGCGCGGTGGACATGTCTGCGCACGGGCCATGTCACTCTCCCTTCATAGGATTAGGAAAAAAAAGTGATACATACCACATCTCCCTATCTTATAAAATTTCGCTAGATATATTATTGTACCAGTTGAGTTAATTTCTTTTGCCATTAAAATTATAGCCAAGGGTGGTTATATGATTCATATTAAAGTGATTCAATTATTAAAGGTGAAGTTGCAAGTTGCCACACATGACCAGATGGCCGAAAAGCCAAAAATCAGTGTTCAATGCAAACTACTCGACCTAATGCATTTTGTGACAACCAATATGAAATTATGCATCAGTACTTGGAGATGAATCTAAAATTTAGAATTCACTGACTATGCTCTTTAGATCAGTGCTGATATTTTCACACATTGTCTGAGCTAGATGAAGTGGATTCTGTTGAACCCGCTGCATCTAGTCTAGATTCCACCCTCGGCACGACACCCGAAGAAATGATAAGTCCTTCAAGAGAAGGATAAAGTATGTATCTAATGCAGATACTTTCAGACAACACTTAAATTTTTTTTTCCTCTAGCTGAAAATTGATATTTCGTGTTCAATGTGCAATTCAAATCTGTATATATTAGACGGAAAGATGAACCTGTAAGCAGTTCTCTGCATACCGTCTCTCAGATGCAAGACCAATACAGTCGTAAGAAGACATATGATCTAAGGTAAACAACAATAGATGTTTCTCAAAATCCAATTTAGTAGGTTACAATTCACACAATGTCTTCTACCTTTGGTTGATTGGAAGTTGCAGCTGCTTCTACTAATATTTAATCTGAGAGTCAAAAGTTCTACACATTTCACAGAAGAAAGAAACGAGGAAATTATCAGTGTGATGGTTTTAATAAATAAAGACTTGAGGACTAGAATTATTTAAGCTAAGATAAAGTACCTCTCGAGAGTGTCAAAACTCATGTTTGTTTGATCTTGCTAATTGAAAGGTCTAAATGTAGATAAGTGACACAAGCCATGAAGAAAAGGAAGAAGACAGAAGTCAACATCAATGGCTCTGCAAGCATGTAAATGGGACTGAATTGGTAATAGACCTGCACAGAGAGTTCCATTAGGGATCTGGCTTAGTCTATGATCAACCGTTAAGTGATATCAACACAACAAAAAGGATGCACTAACTGTTAAAGCAAACAAAAAGCCGAATCCGGATCATAAAATGCAGACATTGAGTGCTTAATTCAGTTGTTTCTCAGAATAGCAAACAATAACCTTTCTTTCCATCCTTTTTTGGGAGTGACAATGAAGGGTTCTTTTCAAGAATATCACTAGCTCTACGGGGCTTAAAAAGCATTCACGAAAGCATGCCACCTTGCTATTAGTTATTGGTGATGGACAATTTTTTTGACTTGTGTACCTTCCTGCTCCATTTTTATTCTTCAATATATGTTTTAAGTCTTCCATGTTACTCATTACTTTTGATAAACATATTTTAACAGCTTCAGATAAGTTCAATTGTAAGAGAGAGCACTTGCATAAACAACACTAAATTTAAGAAAGCAATATGTCTGTTGATGAATGCAGCTTTTTAAATCCTAAGGGTGGAAAATTTAACCCTACCTGCCCAACCTGTTTAAGCAACCTGCCCATTTATTAGCTTAATCCATTTCAACCAAACTCATTTCGACCCATTAAAATTTGGATTGATATGTAATCAAATTGAGTTGAGAGGAATCTGGTCAAATATTTTCAAATTTTATATGTTATGATATAGCAATTATAGAGGAGAAAATTATTAGGTCCTAAAATACTGTAAAAACATAAAACAATCAAAGCTTATTAAAGGGTTGGGTCGGGTCGGGTCTTGGCCCGTTCCATAACCCATTACCCAACCCGTTTTGACCCAAGCAAATTAGGGCTGAAGTGGATCTTCATCCATGATGACCCGCCCAAACTTGACCTAACCCGCTCAATCGCCACCCTTACTAAATTCTAATGCGAAGAGAGAACGAATGCAGCTTTCTATTTATTCTTTGAATAAGATTGCACCAAACTCTCCATATAATTTACAAATTACAAGAAAGAGAATAATTACTGGAGCAAAAAGGTTTCTCACACAGAAAAGTTGTGTTCTAAATTAGTCCGGTTCTTGCAGGCTTTGCATGCAAAGATTGGGGAAGAACAACCACCATTATCTTGTTTTAATTTATGAAAACAATTGCTCTTATTTTTTTATAGCCTGCAACCTCACGAGGGGTTGCTTTTCTGTGATGTTATGAAATATTCATTTCTCTTCTAGGATCTCCCAAAAAGAAGATAAGCTCAGGTATACCTAAATTTACTCTCTATAAGTGTTACGTGAAATATTACTCGTCTCAAAATCTTCACCCTATTTTACAACAACATAATACCTAATGTAGTCTCCCAAGTGAGGTCTAGGGAGGGTAGGATGTACGTAAACTTTACGTACATCCTACCTTTGTGAGGTAGAGAAGCCTTCACCCTACTTTACATTCTCTTAAATTGATCTCACAATGCAATGCACTTTCCATAATTGAAAACTAACTCATTCCCTCTTCAACGCATTTTTGACATAATAGTATTTCAAAGGTAACATAATACCAACAATTGTCCTCACCAAACCTTGAATGCCAGAAACTTAAAAGTTTCTGATAAGAAGAAAACATATAAAATATAAGAAACTAACACTTTTTAACCCCTCCTTTTTATTAGTCAAAAAGTAATTCATATGCACCAAGTGAATGCTAATATTTTTATGAAGGATATAAATGGTTTAACATTAACCCTACGCATTGATTGAATTCTCTTTAAAATGCAACAAAATTTCAAATGTACCATGTCAAAGTCTAATGACAAAAATGGGAGCAAAGAAGTAAACAGAATGTTCATGAATCACTTCATTCCTATAAAACAGATCCAGTGCTCTTTTAAGAAAATTAAAATTCTGCCAAAATCAGGGATCCATTTACATTGTTCTGATCAAAATCCTAGATCATTTTTCAAACTTTATTTTCACATGCGTTTTAGTTTATCTAATTCTCATATTCAAATACAACTCCCTCTGTGAGAGGTTCACAAATCATAACAGGTCTCCTGATAAACAAGGTGGCTAGCCGCTATTAGGTTCCAGGGAGCTGGCTTAAAGGAAGGCGGCTCAATTGAATTCCCTTTGTTAGAAGTTATAATGTGCAAATAGGGAAAAACTTGTTTTTTAGTTATATATAAGTTGTTGAATACCTTGTCACAAGAGAAAGTTCTAGTGAAGTGGTAAAAGGGGTTTCTTTTCTAGGCTTAGGTCTAGCGGTAAGACTGCTACTTCTGATGTGTGCATTATACGCACATCACGTGTTCAACCCTATTGCAGACAAAATCCTTGCATTTAAGGAGCATGTTCATTACCCACCAAGTTCGGAATTGTGCGCCACTGACCCAATGAAATTTCTAGGTTATCAAACAAGTGGTAAGTGGGGGTTCAAAAATTGGTTTAGGTGATACGTTCAAGTCCCAGTTATGACATTTATGAATCACCTAATACAAGTTCCTGCTCTGTATTGTGTAGGTTGACGATCAATGTAAAAACAATTTAATTACGAAGAATCATCTGAGCAATTGGATACATAAGATTCACGCATCCAAACCCAACTAATTTAAGATTGACGCATTGTTAGTCGATTGATTTGCAATTCAAATACAGTCTTCTTTTTGGACTATCTTTACCAAAAAGGAACCAAAATTTGCCTGTTAGTTCCCAGCTAAAGGCAAAAACAATGAATAATAATACAAGGTTTATACAAGTCAGCTTAATAATACATCAATCCCATGGAATGTTCTAAAACTGCTCTCTTCATAACAATCTCACGAAATCCAATCCTTATAAGAAAACCACCTGGGAAGACAACTAACTTATTTTTCCTTCCTTTGCCAACTAATATTACCTCACAGAACAGTACAATTTGAATGGTGACATTTTGCACAAACCTAAGGTAGGTTAAATCTTGGACTAGCTAAGGTAGGTTCGTTTTTCTATATTTTCACCAAGGGACAAGGTGTCTTGATTAACCAATTCCAGAGATCACTATTCTCTGCAGATGACGGTAAGTAAATCAGAATACTAAAGTCAGCAAGATCACCTGGAAAGGAGAGTTGTGCTCAGGAACTACGTTGGCTTTCTCCAGGACCACCACTGTCCTTCCCACAACATCAAGATATGAGTATTTCCTCTGAAAAAATCAAAGCAAGCACTTGAGTTTAACTTGTGTGAGTTTAGTTGTTAGGTAATCAAGTATTACCTAACAATTAAGAAAAATAAAGAATGCAAAAGCACATTTAGGGTCCATTTTCCCTCAACATCTTGTGACACTTGGACATTAACCCGTGATGGAAAAAACAAAGGGCAGAACAAAAGTAAGGGAAAAAGAATAGAAGTAAAGAAAGTAAAAGAAAACTACTTTCTTTCCTTCATATGGATTTGGATGGAAAGCAAGATGGAAAGGATAGCTAAAAGTATGTTTTGCTTCTCTTTCATTACAGGTTTAACTCCATTGAGCATCTATTGTTCTTTCTCGGAGTTTCTCATGATGCTATTCGTGTTAATGGTGTACTTCCACATAATCATCAAGCAACATTATACACCAAAGTCGATTAGCAGAGATTCCTACAGGGACTTGAGGTAGAGGTAATGCTAACTTTTAATATATGAGCAAATAACGAAGTTTTAATACATAAGAAACAAGATCTGTAATGTTATGTGAGAGTTACCTCCGTGCGTTGTTCCACAGGAAATGGAACCACAGCGGATGGGTTCTTTGATCCTTCTGGCAGCACAACCTGAAATTTGATATTCTTGCACCATTACTTGGATGTTGCAACAACGACTAGAGAAAATTGAGGCAACAAATATCAAGCAGACATAGTTAACCACGATAATTCAACAGGGAGCACCCACTTTGACAGTCAACTTATCAACAACAGTTTCTGCAAGAGGACATCCAAAACTGTAATTGAGATAACGTGTGCCATCAGCTGCCTCAAAAAGGAAGTCCTCTAGTGGAACCCCATATCCAATTACAAAAGTAGATTTCCAGCCTCCAAATAAAGGATATCGTGGTTCTATTAACAGCTCTGACTACAAAGGAAATTCATGGAGATCATAAAATCAAAAAACTTTGACACGAAAGAGAAAATATGGCCAATGAAAGAATGTCTCAAGGATACATGGAGGAAATAGTTGATACCTTCTTAAAATTTGTGCGTAAGCGAGAGGATGAAATGTTCCCTATGTTATCCCTGTAGTAGACAGAATGGACCCTTGGTGGTAATTCTACAAGAAGATGCTTGAATGAGGAAACACCGGTGCTATGTGGCCTAGACTGATATTCAACCCTGCCAGAAGCACCAAACATTGAAGCAACGAATACACAAAGTGAATCTGAACTTATAAATTGGAATGAACACAAACAAGCTTCTAGAATTCAGTTTAACTCATAACGAAAAGGCGATTCTAATTCCAGAAATCATTTGTCTCAGAAAGCTATCAAGGACAGAGTATTGATTATTTGTATTAGGTTTTTATTTATGTTATTGTCTTTAATTGTCCTTACATCTTAGTGAATGAACATTGAACCAAAGAAAGAGTTTCTCTTTACCTGAATTTATTTCAGTGAAAACATTTTTTACTCGATTTTAAATGCCAGCTTTATAAACTGAGGTCTGATATTCTCCAGTTGAGAAATAAGTTGAGAGTATCCAGTAGATCTTCAATTTTCAAACTTAATTTGGAAATATGAACTACATTATTGGGAAACTTACCTTGAGAAAACACCTTTATGCCGAGCACCAGCATGTACCAATTTGTAATGCTCAGTAACCTGTATGCTTCCCCAGTGGGAGATTTCAATTTCGCGCAGAAGCTCCTCAACCACAGCAAATGGGTTATTGTTTTCAAAATGGACAATTATAGGTGAATATGAATATGGAGGTTGCTCCTCATATGGTCCATATCTTAGTTCTGTGTTTGCACGATCTGTAGGCACAACTCTTGTGAACGACTCGACCCTGCTAGTTGGTGTTTTTAGAAACGTCGCTTGTTGTTTAATAGGATACGGTGACAAGATTTTTGCACTGCCACGGTAATAAACTAATTGAGATTCCGACTGGCTTATTTCTACTGGGAAAGGCTCGAGAGAATGTGTCAATCTATAAAGAACTTCTAGCACGATGGCTTCACCTTTGCCCAATGGCTTAAGCAAATATATTGAATAATACTTAGTCCCATTTGGTCCATCAGGCAGGTCAGTTGGCTTCACATCAAGTGGCAAATAAGATTTCTTTTTCTTCTTTCCAGCAGCAACAGCTGCTTTGACCACTGCCAGATGATCAATTTCGGTGGGAGAGAAGGCAAGCAGGACTTCTGAAGCAGGAGACTCACCAATATTTTCAACCTGAAATTGCCAAACAATCAGACACCCCATTATGTTATGCTAAAGAAATGTAATGAATGTTTATTTCCAGGTTTATGGTAATAGGCCAATAAATATGGCCACAACATTTCCAATGACTCTTTGATTAACAAAACTTGAATGGAAATTTCACCATCCAGATGTAACCAAACTCACAGAAACATGTTGTGTTTATGAATCCTCACTGTACGGATGAATTTTTAATAACGAAAGTTAATGGATGAACAACAAGCTATATATGGAAAGTAATCAGCACTTAAATGAAAATACATCAAAACTCCACAAAAGGTCCAGTCAAGGTAGTAAACTTGGATTAGTACCTTCAATGTTAGGAATACCTTCACAATGTGTGATGTCAAGTCAATCTGCAGCAAAGAAATACAACCAGTGAGTAGTCAAAATCTCAGTGGATGCAAATACTAACAAAAATGAAACTTCGATAAGCGTAACTACAAAAATGACGAGTTTCTTCAGACTACAAATAAAGGCATGAAAATGAAAGAGATCACAAGCAAACCTTTTTTATTTAAATTCTTCTCTCTTTTTTATATTGTGGAAGTGGAAGGAGTAAGAGAGAAGGCTCTTGATGAGATATGAAGCCTGAACCATTTGGGTGCAGAGTTAAGTTCATGGGCTACAAGTTAAATCTTTGTATTATAATGATCTAGAATATAAACCTTTTCCATTTTTCATCTTATGAATGTTTGATATGGAGGAATATGGTTTCCGTAGGAAAAAATTGGAACAGTTTCTGAGTTTGGTGGGATAAAAGTAATTAAATACAAATTAGAATGTGCATAACAAGGACAGTGGTCTGTTGAAAATTTTCAGTATCAAATTGGCAAAAATGTAGCAAAAGTTGAGATACTTCTCAGGAAGAATTACTTCCATATATTATTTTCCTTCCGGGATTCACAAAAACAGCATTTCTTCCACAAATATATTTTCAGGAAAAAAACCAGAAATTCTTAGCAAATGAACATAACGAAGTATTACATAAGAAAATCAATCCTTCATCAACGATGTGAAAGAACACAGGAGTCAGAAAAATCAATATCAATGAATCAGATAAGGATGGCTTATGGGTCTTACATATAGGCATTATACATACATAAACTATCTTCAAAAAGTCAGAAACACTTGAAAGACATCTGATCTCTTTATCCTTTTTCTTAAAGAAGAGTAAGGCTAAAGGAATATCCCTTTTTCTATTGACTTTAGTACCACTTGTTAAGATTAAGCACTTATCTTCATCACAAAAGCTATAACCTTTAGTATTTTATTTTCCTAAAGAACAATTTATGCTTGATTTGATGTGGTTGAATTGTTTTCTGTTGACATTTCCTTATTTATGCGATGATACAGAGTAGCTACAATAGTCAAGGAGGAATCTAAGTAGCTCAGTTGATTAGTTGGTTAGCTAGATGAACTTCTCAGCTCGTTGGTGAAGGTTCGATTCTAGTAGTCGGGAGGCATCGGTATGGAGTTGAGTCAGCTATGTATTTTTTTCACGTATATCTCACACTTTAGCTGAATCTAACGAGGCTCAGGTGAGGAGCCTTCCACTGTGGACCGAGACTATGTAAAGGTAAAACACCATGGAAACCCACAGAACTCCTTCTCACCCTGTCCCCTGCCCATTTTCCCCCACTCCAATTAACAAGGGGGAAAAAACCTACAGTAGTGAATAGGTGAACCAAGGAGGCAAACTTAATTGGTGCAGATTCAGGATTGCACAACAAAAATCGGAGCCATTGGCAATATATCTCCTCCAACAACAAAGAAAAATCCATTCCAAAGAGTTCAATCTTCAAAATTATAACCATAAATTCTCAGCAAATTCACATAACAAAAATTACATAAAAATGACAATCCATAATCAGTTATGCTAGAAATAATTAGAATTCGTAAATTTACCAAACAGAAGAAATGAATTGAAATTGAAAAAATTAATATGAAAGTGAGAGCTTACTCTGCATTCGGCGGTGACGATCTGCAACTCCGTTGACGTCGACGGTGAAGATCCGGCGAGTACCGAAAGCGAGGTCAATGTGGAGAAAACTAGGGCTAATCGAAGGATCGCCATAGCTCCCATTGCTAAGTCTTTCAAGGGGGAAAAATGGTCTTCAGTCTTCTCCTTTAACTGATTCATTCAATTTGTAAGCTGAAAATTCAGTGGTGATTTTGGGCTTTATGGTTTTTGGGCCAACAACTTTTGGATTTTGGGGTTTGGGCCTTGGGACAACAAATTTTTGGACTTTGGGCACTATAGTCCTTGGGCCTCACATACTTTTGGACTTTGAGCTCTATGATATTTATGGCCTTTGGGCCAACAAACTTTTGAATTTTGGGCTCTATAGTACTTGGGCCTAACATACTTTTGGACTTTAAGCTCATGATCTTTATGGTCCTTGGGCCAACAATTTTTAGGCTTATGGTCCTTGGGCCATTAGCTTTGGACTTTGGACTTTATACTCCTTAGGCCAACAAGCTTTTGGACTTTGGGAGCTATAGTCCTTGGGCCTAACAAACTTTTGACTTTAGGCTCAATGGTCAGGGAAAATCGAGTAACTATTCTATATTTAGAAAATATTTACCACTAATAGCAACATAATTTTTTTAACCATATATAGCAAATTGATTGAGTTGTCCTATATGTCTGTTAAAATTCACTCAATTCTCTCAAATTTTCCATTTTGCTATCTTTTGTTATAGATAGTAATAAAATAAAAATATATTAATTTGGATAAATATTAATTAAAAGCCTTTACTTAGGTAATTTTTCCTTGGATAAAACATCCTTTTGGGGTTTGGTCTTTATGGTCCTTAGGCCAACAAACTTAAGACAATTACAATGCATGGCCTTTAGGCCAAAATAACTATGAAAAAATGGTCATTCATTGGACAGGTAAGAGGTATGTATAGTTCGTGTATATTTCACGTATATCAAACTATATTAAATTTTTTAGTATATAATAATGTATATTTAGTGTATAGCGCAAACAAATAACAACAACAACATACCCAGTGGAATCCCACAAGTGTGGGGTCTGGGAAGGGTAAAATGTACGTAGACCTTACCACTACCTCACAGAGGTAGAGAGGATGTATAAGTAATCTACGTTGCATAGCCATTGTATAGTTAGTGCATACTTTCCTTGAGAATATTGTACTGTGAGTCTTGGTAGCCAAATGACACAAGTGAAAGCAAAATTTGAAGCATCTTTCAAGGTGGATATTGTATTTCAAAGAGTGATATAAACTCCATAGCAACTTGCAAATGTAGAGTGTTAGGTTTCTTAAAAGAAACTATAAAAAAAAAAAAAAAAAAGACCCTATAAGAAAAGATTGAATAAGATATCTTCAAAGTGGCAACTTTATTCAAAAGTGGCAAACTTTTTTGGAGTCTTTTAAGGTTGGAGGAAAAAGCTAATGGTCCACTAATACATATTTTCATCAATGAAATCCAGAAAGGGGATTTCAATAATAATATTTGAGCCAGCTTGTGCACACACTGACTATCATGTACCCCAATTGTCAACTCCGTCCAGTAAATATGAAAAAATCACCTAGTAATTTGCCTCTAAAAGAACTTGAATTATGATCTCTCATAATTTCCACTCACTTCATTAGCCATTTGTATATGCCTTCAGCGCAGAAGGGAGAGGGGGTTATTTTTAGTCCATTGAGCAATAAAGGAGCCATAATTTTCTGGCATTCAAAATATAAAGAACTAAACATATAAAGAAACCAAAAAGGAGTGTCAATTGACTTCCCATGCATGGGGTTTTAATGAAAGAAAGGCTCAATGCAAAAACTACAACACAAGTTGCCTTCACTTTCATACTTTGTCCTGTGTAGTACAGCCTTTCCCTTTTTCTCTGTTTACTGTTTACTGTTTGACAAAAGATGATGCAGTCTCACATATGCAGCTTATCTTCTAAATGGAGAATCAAATTCAAAATTAAAGCCCCTACCCCATCCACCCACAACAGCTATGTAAAAAGGAAGAAAAAGGAGCATTAAAGGATCTTTTTTCATGTTTATCTTGACTTTTGACAAGATGAACCATCAATTCTTGAAAGTCAATTAGTGCTGATTCCACTTCCATTTTTCAACTGCCTTTTTGCAGAACTGGAAAATGAAACTTTCTGGACATCCCATGCAACTGATATATTTGCAATTAGAGGAAGTAAGCAAAGGCAAGGTTACCTGGTGCACAAAGCATTATACAAGATCCCAAGAACGACTGCATAGGCAACCTACCCTAACGCAAGCATTAGTGGGTGATTTCATGGTTTGAACCCATGATATATAAGTCGCATGGAGACAATTTCATCATTTCTCCAAGCAGAGGGAATAATAATCAAGAAAGTCAAAGGAAAAGAATCATTCTTAGTAGGATTTTTTATATATAGATGACAATTCTCCAAGAAAATTCCACAGTTACAAACTTATACACCTTTTCACCAGAGAAATAAATCATCTCTCCTTATGTACATCACCCCCAACAACAAAAAGTACAAACGACAGGACCAAAAAAGTCATAAGAACCTAACTGGTGTGCCCTTACATTCCATTTCCCCAAAATTATATTGCACCTTTCCCCGATTTTGCACGGCTGAAGTTTATTCCTTTACAAGAATAGATATGAATATATGGACATTCAAAAACTTCTCAGCCTTTCAAAAACTAATAGTAGTGAAAAGAGGAAAGACAGCACTAAGTAACATATTAGGCTCTCTGGTTACCTAGGCTTTGGTTGTGATGCAAATGACCACACTGGTCGAACATGTGTTTGAGCTGAAGGACTAGCCAGTAATGTAGCCTGAGATCGAGTTACCATCTCAACCATGGAAGGGGTTTGATAGGCTTGGACAAGACTTGAACCACCTGCAGAGTCACCTCGTGCTGTTGCTCTCTGCCACGAGTGCGAGCTCAGCCCTGACAAGATATATGCCCTTCCTGATGCTTCATATACATTTCTGCTTGCCATCCTCTCCTGCATTTCCTTGAGCTCAGCATCAAGTGCAACACAAAGCCGATCGTGAGATTTAGCAGACTCTGACTCTGACAACAATTTTCTAGAGTTCTCCAGGATGGAAGTCGCGCCAACTAGGTCTCCTTTCTCAGCAGCAGCTCGCGCCTGTGCCATTGCCTCAGCTACTCGGAGCCTGTTCTGCTGCCTGTCCACTTCAATCAAAACACTCTCTTTTCCAGCCTTCTCAGGTCTCTTGATCGTAAGATCTTCACTTTTGATGGAGACCTTCTCTTTCGTGAAAGGATCCTCATATACACAATTAACCTTTAACAATGATGTTTCTGCACATGAAGATTCAGTAGGGATATTGACTGAAACCAGAAAATCCCTCTCTTCATCAGCGTATAAATCTCCAACATCAATTGTTCCCATGCGCCCATCAGACATTAAGTGGTTTGGATAGCTTCCTGCTTTTAAAGAGCTAAGACAGACACCTGGATGAAGACACTCGATGCTTACCTGAAGCTCCTTGACTACAACACTGAGAAGGCCCCCAATGCATTGAGCAAAAGCATCTTGTATGACTCTTTCTGTCTCAATAAATGAAAATGTTCCTCCTGAAATCTCTGATATCGAATGCATTGATGAAGCATCATGATCAGCACCAAACCCGAAAGCATGTACTGGTATCTTAAACCCTGAACTATTTCCACCATGAATGGACAAAGGTAGAAGCAGCTTGTAGTTAGGTTGCTGCTGTCTACTACCAGAATTACTACTGACAGTGTAGGTATCCTGACCATCAGACAACAGTATTATACTAGCAACGGGGTTCTTTTCCTTACGGTCTTCCATTATCTTGGCACCCTTTCTCAAGCCTTCAGCAATATTTGTCCCTCCATTTGCAACCAGGGAGTTTACAGCTTGCAGTGCTTGCTGTCGTCCTGTTTCAGACATCCTACGAAGAGGGAAGAGGCGGCGAGCAGTCGAAGAAAAGGCAATTACTGACAGCCTATCATTGGGACCAAGATTCTGTATCACAAAACCCATAGCTCGTTTCAGTAGCGCAAGTTTGGTGCCAGCCATACTTCCACTTATGTCAAGAACTGTGACAAGGTCAACAGGAGCACGAGGCGTTTGGGAAACCTGGGACAAATTTACCTGGTTTTTACCTGAATCATGTACGGAGACTGAACCAGGAGCCTTCAGCTGGACTAACACAGTGAAGTTATCTAAAGCACTGGACCTTGAGATTGCTGGAACCTCGGGGTAAGTTACAATCTTTACTTTCTTATTGTCACAAGACTCACAACCATCTATTGAACTCTTAGCAGAAGCACTTTTCTCAGTAGAATTGAGCTGATGACCCAAAGAGTCATCATCATCAAATATGGCTGGCTCAGGAGCCTGAAATAGTGGGGAAATATGCCGATTCAGTGTCGGGCGGGTTGTTGGTAAACGACGTATTACAGTCATTAGTGCATTATTTTGGGGCCAATCCACAGGATTGACTCTAGCCCTCCCAATAGGAGGATCTAGGCTGGGAAACTGAAGAGGAATTTCTTTCCATTCTGCCCTGCAAACTGGGCAAACCTGGTTTCCATGTTTCACGTTTGAAGCAATACACTGGAAGTGAAACGAATGTGAACATTCAGCAGTGAATATAGCATGGCCATCCCCTCTCTTCATTGAAGCCAAACATATTGAACATGTTTTCTGAAAGTAGAAGAGCGTAGGTGAGGAAACAAAAAAGAACAATGCACCAATTTGAGACATACAATGCAAGTATAAAGTAGAAAAGAAGTCAATAAAGATCAATTTATGAGACAAAAGATTGAAAGCGGACATGGACTCACTCAAATACACTAGAGATGAACTATTATAGTAACAGAATACAATTTTAACCAAGTCCAAGAATATCATTATTGTCACAAAATGAAATTTAAGTTGTAGGTGGACCACATCAATCAAGTCTCTTATTTTCTAATGTGCATTACAATCTGTTGCTGTAGTTGCTTTTTATCTTTCTATGTTGCCGCTATATTTTTCTAGCAATCCTGCTTTAAACAGATTACTTTCAAGCCAAGAGTCTGTCGGAAACAATCTCCCTACCCCACAAAGATAGGGGTAGGTATTTGTACACCCTACTCTCCCCGGACCTTACTTGTGGGACTATACTAGGTATGTTTGTTTATATCAATCAAATACCAATCGTGAAAATGCCGACAGCTGAAGAAAGGGAAGGTTTGTTTTTCTATTCATTAGATTATTGTTTTCTTCTGCAGTCTATCAATAGACCAAAATCAGGAATCTTATTGCTAAGTCAATGACCCAAAATAGAATAGATAGCAAAGAACTCATATGAGATAGAAACAAGAGATCATGCCAGTGACAACACACAGATGACTACATAGTACATATTTACAAAAGCATCAAAATCAACCGTTTTGTTTTTTTATCTCATGTTGTGGAAATCTTGTCACTTCTATGACAAACCATAAGCAATCAAAGATGCACAACAAAAACAAAGTTAAAAAGGCCATCGCTAAGAAGAAAAGTCAAGGATCCTGAAATATACCCTTATGATAAGTTGCAGGCCAAATATTGGAGGTACTCATTTCTTACTTTGGAAAATACAAAAACAAGATCTGGGTAAAAGCACACACACATACATTGACATGTCGAGCAACTTCTTTTTGATGTCTTGTTGATAAAGAATATTCAACAGAAGTTGCTGAACAAGTTGTATTCCTTTCTAAAGTGGTGAAAACAACAACACTTAAAACGCTTGAACGAGAAACGATGACTGATATGGTTAATCACACCACAAAGCTTGGAAATTGGTCCACTTTTCTCTACATGAAAAGTAACAGAAATTCAAAAAACAAAAATGAGAATTGATTCTCAAGTCTGTATTTTCAAACAATATGCGTAGGCATATGGCATCAGCAGAATTTGAACAATAGGCCAAACCATTGCAAATTCAAAGGAATAATAACTACTTATTACCAGCTAAAGGTTCGAAACACCTACTATCAGTCGAATAACAAACTTATAAAACAACAGTAACATGTGTCAGAATTACCTACTTTTATCCAACTTCTTTCTTGTGATCCTTAGTAGGCCAGTCCCAAATTTAGACAATATGAAAGGATTGAGCTTTTCTTGGTTACCATGTATTATATTAGCTACCAAATAGAGCAGATAACAAATATAACCAAAATCTACATGTTTAACTACAACCAAGGAATTCTTATGAGCATAAAAGGA
Source organism: Solanum clarkiae (assembly GCA_011800125.2). NCBI lineage: Eukaryota > Viridiplantae > Streptophyta > Magnoliopsida > Solanales > Solanaceae > Solanum > Solanum clarkiae. The sequence continues at coordinate 25,671,847 of JAABOM020000092.1, forward strand.
AAAAATAATTCAAAACAAGAGAGGGATTACAAAGGTAAAAATATACTTAGAGAAGAGCCTCAACATGTCAACTACATTGACTATGGAAACTTCACCTTCATTTCTTCTGCTTCCAGACAAATTAATAACCCAAAACATTTTAAAAGGTGAATTTTCCATTTTTACTAATTTCTTAGTCACATAATACTTAATGAATCCTCCACCCCTTTCCTTAACCTTTGAGGAGCTCTTAAACACCAAACTCTTACATATATTGATGAAAAACACAAACTTTCTACAAAGTTACAAACAACAACAACAATTATGCCTCAATCACATCAGCTATATGAATCCCAAATTTTCCACATATTTAAAAATTGTCTTCATGTTATCTCAACATACAAAGACATAGACTGTTTCCAACAAACACTCAACATACAAAGACTAATTTCAAAATTTGTACTTACTAGTACCAAAAAAAAGGGAAATCTTCCAAAGTTCACAGCTTTGTCAGCTACAATCACATAAAAGTAAAACAGTTTAAAAAAGAAAGAAAGAAAAGGAAAACAAACCTTAGAAGATCTACTTAAGCTCTTGGAGAGCTTCAACACTTGTGACCTTGGAGTCGCCGGAGCAATGTCCCAGTCAGCCGTCGCCGGCGATATAAGGGCGGCGCCGGAATGCCTCTCTGATTCAGACACTGTTGAACTACCACTATCATCATTTTCATCCAGTGTTTTTTTAGGAACATAAGTACAAAGATTCAAACCAAGAGCCAATTTCACTTTCCCCCATTTGCTTACCATTTTTTCAAAAGTAAAAATTTCAAATACCCCTTATCAAAAGATTTCAAGAATCACCACCCCTTTAATGTGTTCTCACCACAACAAACAAAACGAAGGAAAAAAATCCCCCTTTTCACTTTCTTGTTTCCTTTACTGTTATTCTTCCAGCTTTGACTTCACAGCATACATAAAAAGACAGTTTTTTTGCAGAAATGCAGCTGAGTTCTTTGAACCCTTTAGGTTATTGGAGCTGCAGAAGAGAAAGTGTGGCACAAAAAACCAAGAAAAATGTGAAATGAGGAGAAAATAGAAGAGGGTTTAAGAAGAGGAAGTCATAGAGGATGATTAAGAAGAAGCATTTTGCAAAACAACAATTGTTTAAAATGAAAGAAGAGGAGTAAATGGAGATTAATAAGGTGATTTTTTGGGTGGAGAATCAAGAAAAGGACCACAGAGCTGACCTGTTTGTTTGTTTGTTTTCTTTTTGTAGATGTTTGTGGTTGGTATTCTTGACTTTGGTTTATTGAGATTTGTAAAGGTACACTGGTTATACGATACCACATCACCCTCCACCCTATCCCCTACGCAACCCCAACATCCCAAACTCATCGCGTTCATTTTTATTTGTTCAATATTTTTTTTCATTTTTAATATATCATAATATAGTTTAATTAAGTATAGAAAAAATAGAGATCGCGTATTAAGATAGAAGGTCAGTAGGTTTGGTAGAGATATCATATTGTCTTACGTCGCAATATAGTAGGATTATGGAATTAGTCATATCATTATATATTGTATTGTTATTGACTTTCATTTATTTTGCTACTCATATTATATTTATGGGTTTCTAATTGCCTTCAACTATAGTCATTTTTGTATCTAGTATTTTCTACTTTTGAGGCTAATATATTTGTGTTGAATATCTTTCAGAAACAGTTTCTTTATCTCTATGAGGTAGTGATAAAATTTGCGTACATTTTACCCTTCGAGATTTCACTTGTGAGATTTCACCGAATAAGTTATTAATATTGTTGTTATAGTTTATTTGAGTATGAAATTTTAAAATATCAAAAGACTTTATAATAGTTTTAAAGTTATCCTAAAATAGATGAATTTTTAACTAAAATAATATATTTTTTGCTAAATAAGTGAGACTAATATGAGTAAGTTATTGATATAGTTATTAAATATTTTTAAAATAAGAAAATTATGTTTATTTTTTTAATAATGACAGAAAAAGAAAGTGAATACATGAAATAGGAAGGGGAGTATTTGATTTGATATAAATTTTAAAAAGTGAGTTAAAATGATGATTTCACTATATTATTTTTTTAATATAATAAATTTAATAATTTAGAAATCGACATAGTTGTTAATAATAAGAATAAATTAAAAATTACATGATAAATTATTATTTAATTTCTTAAATTGAATAAGTAAAAATAGATATTTATTTTAAGTGCAGTAGAGAGAGAAAAAACAGTAAATCATAGGAGTAGGCTTCGCACGGTATAATATTAAAATTTTTAATTCGATAATTTTTAATTTTAAAAATACTATATTATTACAATGTAAAATCAATGCATTATAATTTAATATTTAAGTTTATTTATGTTGATATGATTATATAATTCTAAGTTGTCATAAGAAGACATAAAGGTTCAGAATTCAAATCTCAATATCAATCACTATAAGGAAAAAATCAATTATGGCTCATCATAAAGAATCGAAACTCATGTAAGAAGAATCTACTGATATATAATTAATAAATGAAATATTTTTTTTAACAATTTAAGCAATGAAAAAAGATCATAACATTTAATATAGTATCAAATCAAATAAATATTTTAATTTTGTCATTCTTTATTTATTTTTAAAAAATACATATTTGGACCAACAAAAAAAAACAAATTTCACACAAACGTGTTGAAAACAAAATTAAATAAATAAATTATTCTATCTCAATCAGTTTTTGTTTTTAGATAAATTTATTTATTGTTTAAACTTCTGCATGCCTCTCATTCTATGCACTTATATTTAGAGCTAATAATCATATTCTTTTAATCCAATTTCTTTTAATAGTCAAAAAGTAAAATTTGGGGTTCTCAAACAGACAAAATAATAACAATATTATTAATAATAAATGTGGTTCACATGCAAATTAACAAAGGAAAAAAAAGTTATTGTCTTATGTTTACCAATTTCATTTTCAAACGAACTATTATTTTTATGTAGAAAATTCTTATAAATATGTATTATTTTGACTTATAATTATTCAAAGTGGATAACTAATGTGATTATATATAGTAACTACACATTAATTAAGGCAATAAAATCAAATATTTGACTTTTATTTTATTTGATTGCTTTATGTGACTGATATTTGAAAAGATAAAATTTTTTGTCATAATTTGCATATTCTTCCATTTTTTTATTGGAATAAAAGTCTAAAAAAAACAGAACATATTATCTTATTATAGTTTTGAGAAGAAAAAAATTTAAATTTGAGTTCTTAATATGATATTATTATTTTAGAAAATATTTATTCTTCAAAGTGAATTTTCGTAATATGAATTCAAATTTAATTTTGACAAATATTAAATATCAAATAAAAATATATACTTTTAAATAATTTAATTGGTAAAGGAGGACTTCCCACACGTGCACTTCATTAAACTTTGTAATAAAAGTCAATGATGGTATTGATATGTCAATAGTCAACAATTTCGGAAAGATAATAATTATTTTTTTAAAAATTATAATTATTTTATTTAATGGATAACATATATACATGTGATGTTTGTGTATATATTACCTGTTAATATATTTTATACAATGAGATCTTATAAGAAAATTAATCAAAAAATATACAGTTTGATTATTCGTTTAGAATTTATAAGTAACTCAAATATGCTATAATATTCAAAAATTATACATAAACTTCAAATTTCCAATTCATTAATGAAATTGATTAAAGTCTCATGAATTTATCATTTTTGTTGAAATATTTTAGGAATCATAACATGTTGTGTTCCTTATGGGTCTTGGAAAATTATAATAAAATAATTAATAGGTTGAGAACTTCTATTTTAATTGTTAAATTCTTTGACTATAAATCTTTTTATACTTTTTCAAAAGTTGAATATTGTAAATTATTGACCAACATATATAAATGACATGTTTCAAAGAATTTTCTTCTTTTAAATCCATAATATGTAGCACGTTTTTTGTTAGAAAATTTGCATTTAATAATATTTATATGGTGAAAGTTTATGTAGCTGTCATTTGGATAATTTCATAATAAATAATCCATGCTTATATTATTTTAAGAAAAAATAATTACTGAAGTTCTATAAAATTATTTCTTTATTTTTTATAGATTTTATAGAAGTTATGATCTATAAATGTATCCTTATTTATGAATTGCTAACTTTAAATTCTAAATTGACTTCTTGAACATTATATATCTACACCATGAAGGATTTAAACAACATTTATATATGATAAAATATAACAATAATTTTAAATTTTCATGTTAAATTACGTGAATTGATTTTCATTTGAAAAATATAACTTTATAGAGGAGATTTTACTTGTTTCTTGTGACTTTATTTTTAATATGAATAGAAATTCGACACTTGGAAAATAAGAAATAATATTCTCTTTTTCCCCACACTATGTCAAAATGTTAATTATATAGTATAAAAAGGTGAATTATTATACATAGGTAGAGTTTTTATTATGAAAGTAGACTCTCTTTTCCTCTCTCTTTTGAATTCCGAAGAAATCACAATTGTTATTCTTTTGGTGTATAATAAATAAATCAATTCATATAAAATATTTTATAAATCCACACATGATATATAAATCATAATAGATAATTCGATATAAGAAATTTAACTAACTAGACAATACAATAGAAAAATTAATTTTTAATTCTTATTATGAAATACTACCCGTTATACTAACTCAATCACCCTACGAGTGAGTTTCTCTTTCATTTGAATTTAGTGGCTAAAAAAGGGAGTGAATCAAATGTTTCAGCTTTGCATACTTTGTTAAATCATATTAGATAAATTCGATGTAACAAAATCAACTAACTAGACATATTAGCAGAATAATTCTTCTTATAAAATATCACCTATTGCACTAACTCAATCATCCTACGAATTGAGTTTCTCTTTCATTTGAATTTAGTGGCCAAAAAAAGGGGGGAATCAAATGATTCGCCTTTGCACACTTTGTCAAAATATGGAATCCTAGCCAAGACTAAACTACTTTTTATTGTCAAGAATTGAGGATAATTATGAAGTGAAAGAACATAATAAAATGTAAATGTATTTACATAAATAATGGAGCAAAAAAGTAAAGAGTGGACCAAACATAATTCTCTTGTTAAAAAAGCTTTTGAGTGGAGTTCCCTATTCCCACTCAAAAAGACAACCTTTTAAAAGAGGGGGAAAAAGGAGATTAAAAAAAAAAAGGAAAAAAAACTTATCTTTTTTAATATTCCAAAAGTTAATATTCCTCTCCCCCACAAAAGAACATCAACTAGGAACCAAGAAAGTGACTCCTTTTCATTTCTTCCCCTACTTTTGATAGCACACATGCCTTCCAACCTTTTACATTTTATAGCTATAATATTTGCGTCAGCTTGTACATCTCGAGTAATTTTATAGAACGTTTGTTATTTTTGTTATGCATAATAATGATAATTTTGTCTATAAGGATTTCAATAGATAGAAAGAAAACCTAATGGTTTTGCTTTCAATGGTGAAAGCTGAATTGGAACCCTCGTAATTTTTAATCTACTTCATTTGAATATCATCGAAAATATTTCTGACGAAATCTATAAATTTTTTTACTAACATAAATATGATAATACATGTCGTTCAATCTTAGTTTACTGATAGAAGACTCTATACAACAACAACAACAATATATTCAGTGGAATCCCATCAATAAGATCTGGAGAGGGTAAAATGTATGCAAATCTTATCACTACCTCATAAAGATAGAGAGACTGTTTCTAGAAGACCCTCGTCTCAAAAACAGCAAGCCAAAAAAGCAGAAGATACATAACTATGAAAAAAGAAAACCGACTAAAGTGGAAAGCTAATGATAATATATAAATACAATAAAAGTAACAAATATAAGTCAAACAATAACAACATAAGATATAAAGACACGGCTAATTCTACTAACCTACTATATCACAAAGCTAGACAATATCCTATTCTTACGAGCCTATGAACCTTCTATCCTATACGAATATGATTAATCTACCTTATTTGTGAATTAAATATCGAGTACGAGTAAGTATTTGAAGAAGTACTTGCATTGCTACCAATAGATTCCATTGCAAAAAAAAATTCAGATAGAGTTAATCCCCCCCTCCCCCCCCCCGAACCTTCAAACCTCTTGACTTCGTTTTTTTGGGGGTGGGGGGCTTTATGAGGTTAGGATTCCCTTTTGTTCCTCTAAAATTTGCTAGACTTTCTAGGGCAAGTCAACTAGAAAGCTGACTTTTTTTGTTTTCATTATTCTATAGAGAATTATTTTTTTTTTCCTTTGATGGTGCCTCCCACTATGGTGATTTTAGGGCAGTGTGGTCTTTGTTTTTACATGCATTATATATTATCTGTACATCATTAATAACTTATAATAATCACTCTTCTCATTCTCCTATGTTAATTAACACTAATTACTTTGACTAATTACCATTTATATTTTTTGACCATAGCTTTGGAAACCTCAAATGTTTCTTAGTATAATGTGTTAGGGTACTACTTATCTCATACAAAAATTTTAATATTGTATGTGATAAATTTGACTCGATATATATGGAAATTTGTGATTTATACATGTATATACTTATAATATAATACTTTTAAAAATTTATGATAGTAAAATAGCATAATATATACTTGTGTGACTAATTATTAGGAAGGGTCTCTTTCTTTTTCTTTTTTTCAATCCATGCATATCCATATGTCTGGCGAAGCCACATAGATATTAAAGGGTTCATCTGAACTCCCCTCGATGAAAATTTATACTATTTATATATGATAAAAATAATTTTTTATGTATATATAATAGATGCCGAACCCCCTTCAATTAGTTCGTATATCTACTTCTTAAAATTTTGAAACCCCAATAGAAATACCGATAAAATCAACAAGTTGTAATGTATAGTTATATAGTAGGCCTCTTTATTATGATGTCACATGTGTGTTGATCATAATTCATAATCATTACCATGTTCACCATTAGCAGTAGCAACAGCTGCAAGTCAAACCTAATCTATGTATATTGTTGAGTACATTTGCCAGACATCATGTCCCACAATGTTTAATTATTAAGTGCTGAGTCCGAATTTTAGTTTGTAAATTTATTATATAAAAAGTAAATATGTTAAAAAGTTTAACATCTATAAATTATACATTATAATACATTAGTTTCTATAAAGTTTATACTAATAAAGGCATGGATTTGATTTAAGATAATCCAATAAATTTTTTATCGAACAGGGCAGAGATTCTCTAAACTCATGTCGAAAAGGATAAATATTTTGTTTCATTGTATCTTATCTTTAGCTAATCTTCAATGATCCCTGAAATAGTAAGTCTTCTGAAATAACTTTCCTTTATGTGATTTAAGGTCTACTCTATCTCTCTTATAACACATTTAATTTTTACATATTTTTGTGTGATTATAATGTGTATTAATGCACTTCTTTTTTATAAGATTGGACTAAGACGTTCTTGTATCAGTGATTGTACTTAAAACCTTTCTTATCAGTAGTATGAGCACTATTTTTGTAGTTTTTATTGTAAAATTTTGATTATCATATGTAATTTTTTGTGTTTCGATATTAAGTTATTTCCTCGTCACTAATATTTTCTTCTCTATATTTCATATTGCTCTCTATTTCACATTACTTTTGTTACTACTCCAATATTTATATTCTTTTTTCTTTTTAACTCTTTGAAAATGCTTTATTTAAACTAAAGATCTAACGAAAATAATTTTTTTATCTCTACAAGATAAAGATAAAATGTGGATATACTTTGACATTCTTAGATTTTACTCGTTGACTAGATATTCGTAAGTGGAATGACAAGAGGAGTGAAAATTCATATAAGTTCAAACAAGAATCAAATATATGAAAGACTTGGAAAAAAGGCCCTACCATTTTCCCAAATGGATTTTGTTTGACATTTTTTGATGCTTTTTAACTTTTTTTGATGGATTTGGATGAATATTAACTAAGTTGTAGGGATAAATGAATATATTCCACTTCAACAAATCTATACTCTTATTAGAGCCCCAAAAGCACATACAAAAGCTAATATTTTTTAAGTTTATTTTGTTATTGGCAAGAGGAACATAAAATACCTGTTTTTCCAATATGAAAGAATTTTGACTTATTTATCAACTCTAGTAATATGCCAATTTTCCACTTAATGTTTTTTAATACCAATTGAACATTTCAAAGAGAATATTACCAATCCCCAAACCCCATTTTGTTCTTGTTATGTTCTCATGTCTAATATGTTAGGTTGGGCACACCTTGACTATTCCATGTGCTACTTGCTGCTTCCTACCAGCACATATATAGAGTAATTTGATGCTAATGCAACTAACGTCAAGACGTTTAATAGAATATCTCATAAAATAGGTGGAGAAACTACACGAGGGTCGAGGTAAAACGATTTCAAGGTAGATATGTAACATTTGAACATTACTCCATCAGCTATGATTCAAAAAACTTGAACAAGTGATGTGAAGTTAAGAAAAGCTTAAACTGCAATAGAATTTTGCAGAGCATGCCAAGCCACGACGTCTGTGTAAGCCAAGTTACCTCCGAAAATATCCAAGGCGCTGCCCACTGTCACATCCACACGCCCCATCCCCGCGACTTTGATCTTCTCAAGATCAGCCATCACAGTGACACCACCAGCATATGTCACAGGAATCTGAGAGACAAGACACATGGAGATAAAATTTTGGTCATCTCTTATATTAAAGGAATTGTACATTCTGGGACCTAAACAGTTATGTTGCTCAGACCTCCCAAAAATGTTGCCGGACCCTTGTAAGATCCTTAAAAAAATGCATAGCTTCTAGAGGATCCAAGCAACATAATGAAGTGTTTTACTATCAAATTGCATGATAATATTTCGCCTTAGCTAAGTGGTCTACTGCCAACACATGCATCAGCCTTAAGAAAGTGCATATACATTCAGAATATCCCTACGTTTTTGCCACGTTCCATTTCACCTTTTTTTTAAAGCTTATAAAGAGCTTGATTTGACTCTGATAACCAGGCCATCATATAACCCTCAAAGCTTACAAATAGATCAATGCTCGTTCAGCATTCGAGATAAAACAAGCAAACATGAATGTTGGCACAGAAGCATTTTGCCCCTCATTTTGAATGAGAAGTCACAATAATAATACTCCCTCCATTTCAATTTATTTGCCTGGTTTTGACTTCACAGGAAGTTAAAGTAAAACGGACTTTTAAATCTTGTGGTTTTAAACTAAAGATACATAAAATGTACCAAAATATCCTTTAATCTCGTGGTGTTAAACATATCAAGTGGAAAGAGGAGGCAATCTTTTTGAAATAGATTAGAAAGGAAAGTAAAACAAATAAATTGAAACAAAAGGCAGTAATATTAAACATAGGTAAATCACGTATAACACTTACGGGGGAATACTTTCCGAGCAATGCTACAAGCTCCTCATCTATTCCCAGCCTGGGTTACACAAGAACCATACATGTCAGATTCTTTTATCAGCAAATGATTTATGAAGCACATGACATATTTCTCGATCAGCAGATAATTTATGAACCATATGTCAGATTAAAATGATGAATATGAATATCCAAATTATGTTTCTCTTTAACTACAATCTCTCGCGAGTAACTTATACGCTATATTTTGAGAATGCTGCACAAAAGGAATACAAATTACATAATATCTTTCCGTTTGCTGTTATGATTATCAAGTCCACAGGCAAAAGACCTCTGCTCAATCAGGAAAAATAATGGTAGTTATGAGAAGTTCCTCATTATCAGACTAGTTAATGATACAAGCTATTAATAGAAAGTGGGAGAAACTCAACACAAATCAGGAAAATATAAAATTTAAGGTCAGAACTCAACCAAATAGTGCATTTGTTACATCTATGTTAGCACAGTATGCTAAAAAGAGTCACTTTATTGGAATGACAGAGCAATAAGTTATTCAAAATTGCAATAAAATTGCAATTTTTCATTCCTTTTCTTTTCATTCTTCATAAGCAAGCAACTGGGACACTGTTGGTCTAAAACCTAGTTGGCTATGTCATGGGCTATGCCCCAAATGCAAAGTTCTTTTTCTGGACTGCTTGGGACTGTTTCTTCCTTGAGCCGAAGATCTATAAGAAACAATCTCTCTATCAATGATGTAGGGGTAATGTCTGCATACACTCTATCCTCTTCATACCTCACTTTGTGGGACTACACTGGGTATTTTGTTGATGTTATAGATTAGCTGTCAAGGGTTTAACTAGTTCGGTCAATGGCATGGTAAAATTTTGAAAGAGGCATAAAGCCCCTTGACTAGATAATAGATCATAATTATAGAGAACTTTCACCAAAATAATTGTGTCAACTGTTGTTACAAACTCTACAAAGATAGTTAAACGACAAAGTACAGGGACTAACTTTTTGCCTTCAACATCAACACCATGAACCAGAAACTCATCAGCATACTCTGCAAGAAAATTCAGGACTTTCTCATTGAGATGTACATCACTGAACTTCTGCCATCTGTCTGTGACAATCACATACTCGCCCTCCTGCATTTTGTTTCAAGTCATTGTATTAACACTCTCATGGAAGAATAAAGGAGGAGTAGTAACTGAATCTAATTTTACAAATTTATTCATCTATTCATGCCCTAACCAATTTTAGATTCCAAACTAATATGAAAGAACTTGTCTTTCTAGGAGCACAAAAGATGCGGATGCCTTTTCAACTTCAAAATCTTTTATGAAAGGTAATTTCACTGAAAAAGAGAATACCTTTTTACGACAACTAAGATCCAAAACAAGCCTCTTTCTTCCAACGACAGAAGCAAGTTCCTTCAATCTCTCAAGGTCCATTTGTCCATTGTTAAAAACATACTGCAATATCAACAATAAGTATCAGATAAAGAAGATCTAGTAGGATAATTATATTGGAGAGGGCCTACAAGCCCATTCATCTAGAATCATAAGTAATCACTTTTTGGATTATTTTCATTGTTCTGTGCGAAGAAATTAGGTGAGGCATTTCATGATTCTTTTATGCAAATATTGGGAAAAGGGATTTTGAGGAGTTTAACAAATTTAAGGAGAACCAAAATTAGTCTATTCTGAAACCTTCAAATCATCTTGAGAGCTCTGAATTATTAATTGATTCTCACATTTGTTGCTACAGCAGCGAAGGTCTATTCTGTTCTGAGCTCATATTCAGGAACTTTTATCTGGTTTTTAGTAGACAACAAGTTCTGCAGACAACAATCAGATGGCTTGCAAATTGTTCTCTGTTCATGAAGTTGCTTTGTTTATTGAATTAAGTACTTTTTTGATTGATGGTTTATTGAATTAATTAATATATGATAAGGACTAACAATGAGAAAGTATTAGCTGCTACACTTTCCCTATAGTAGGCAACGGTTCAAATTAATCCCTGTTGCTCCCCTTCCCAGTCTCTCATTCTTGTACTCAAGAACTTAAAAAAACAACAAAGGAGAGGAAAACCAATTTAAACCATGGGTGTCTGTAGTAGGCCGTTAACGAAATTTATTCTCGTGAAATAAGCAATCAATAAATCTACTTAGGTCTCAATCCCATATTAGTTAACTCAGCTAGATGAATCTGACCTATCATTCAGCTCTATCTAGGTCAATTTTCTATCAATACTAAACATTTGGCCTTTTAAGGTGATAAGAAAATGGACCTAGAGCCTAATGTAGGACATTCAGTATACAACAAATTAGGGTTTCCAAAATATCGCAAAACCAATATAAAGAGGTATTATGCATTCAAATCTCTTAATACCACCCAAATTGGTATAGCAATTTAAAGATCAGCAAGAGGGACAGAGATATGGCAGTGAGATATCCTTAGAGTGGGTGGTGGTGGTGGTGTTATGTGAAAGTATCCTTGGCAAATGTGCCACTTAATTAAGGTCCAATACTAAATAATTGTTGAGATGACACTAAGATATTCTAAGAAATTGTAACATAAAAAATATGGCCAAAAAAAGAAAAAATATTGCTACTTCACAAGAAATTAATCATGAATACATACCGACGTGACAATGACATGGCTGGCTCCTTGTTCAATGTAACTCAAAGCATTTTCAGTTTTGATTCCCCCTCCAACTTGCAACCCACCTAGATGTTTCACCCTCGAAGGATATCACCAGAGGGAAAAGTCTGTAAGTTGAGATGTATCAACCATGTATACACTTTATCATAACATCTGTGTCTAGTAATATATATTTTCAGCAAACAGTTCCAAATGAAGCTATAATAAAATGGTCACAGCTGGAAGATCAGATAACAGCATACTGTGTTTTGGAAGAAAGACTGGTGAGAAGCGGTGGAATACCAAAAAAATGAAAACCGCCATAAAAGAACTTATATAAGGACAAGTGGCTAACCAGGGTAAGCATGTAATGCTTCAGTTGCAGCAGCTATGCTCAAAGGGTCAGCACCAAGCATAATCACATGGCCACCTACAAGGCCGTCATCTCTGTAAAGCTTTGCATATTCTGCAGCTGATTTATCAGATTCAAAGTTAGTTACCAGGCTTGTATCTGCCTCCTTAGAATCTCGAAGAGTGGATCCAACAATTTGCTTCACTTTTCCCTAAAAAATGAATTTTTCAGGTAAATATCTTCCAACTATCTTGAGAGTATTAGAAATATGTTATGTTAGCACCTAGGGAAATGCATCTACCAAGCATATGAAACTAGCTCAAAACTCTCTAACTTTGAAAGCTAATTAGATAAAGAAAAACAGTTTGCTCCTGTCTTTGACATATTTGATTCAACTTCCCATATGAAAAGCTATTAAATACTGAATGAACACCATCAGTAATTGAACCTTTTCTTCTTATCTTCTTCTTTTCAATTCTTTCTATGCAACCAAATACATTTTAGTTCCTTCATTACCTGGTTTATGGTATATACATATATTTCGTACCGCCAATGCTAAACAGTAATGTAAAAGTCATTTGCAATGGCACAACAAGTGGCAAGGATAAAGAAACTCCAATTTTATACTCATAATATCGTAGCCCTATCATAAATACAGCAAACTGTTTGTCAAACTTGCCAAATGCATAATAATCTCAAGTTATTACTAAGGGCACCAAGCCTTGCATAAGAATTTCACAAAACTTTGAAAGGTACAAATAGCTCAAACACAGGAAGATGTAAAGAAGAAAAAGAGAAAAGATGCAGGTAGACCTTGTGTATGTCAATGCAAGGGCGGAACCCAACCCCACATTGTACAGATAGCCTCTGAGGTCCTGTACAGTTCAAAAGAAAATCATATTCATATTGCCCCTACAGAAACTGATGCTAATCTATTGTGTATGGACATACCTAATGTAGGTGATGTCATTGCAGGTATGAAATCTTGCGTTCTGCTAAGAGTATATGGTGCATGGCAGAGACTCTTCCCCCAGAATAAGTTTTGTAGTGATGAGGCTGAAGTCGTTTGGAGACTTTGCATTGTTGAAATCACTTACCTTCAACCAAATGCCTATGTAATAGACACACATGTTAATCAATTGAATTCCATATCAATCAAATAATTACAGATACATGATGAGCCATAACATACATAAGATAGTGAGTTGGGCCTTCAGCTCGAAGAATGTACATGGTTGTAAACTTATAAAATTTATCATTATTATAATTGTGGTAACCGGACCAACTTGCACTCATTTTTGACTAATTTCAAAGGGTACCTGCTATCTCCCACCAACACAGGTATGGAGTAACTCCATCCACCAAAACTTGAAGAGATGGGAAGAATCAACTTATAAAATTCATGTTTATACCAAGTCCAAATCTATTGTCACAAACAAAAAGATAGTGGACATACTAGAACTCCAACAACATACCTAGTCAAATCCCATAAGTGGGGTTTGGGGAAGGTAGATTGTACGTAGACTTTACCCCTACCTCGTGGAGGTAGAAAGGGTATTTTCGAAAGATCCTCGATTCAAGTAACACATATCAAAGCAAATTTAAAAGGAGAAAACAAAAGTAATGAAGACATCGCAAATAACAGGGAAAACATTCTAAAGCACATAAAGAAAGGAACACTAACCGAAACAAAATAAAATGATAGCTGAAGCACTATAAACAACATGTAGTAGCAGATATAGAGGAACCATAAACTATGAGAATGGTGCTAAATGATAATACTACTGGAACGCAAGGAGAAACCTATCTCCGTGGACAATATCAGGGGAGAAAAGGCCCATTTTTATAGAAAATTCAGAGCGAAAACAAATACAAAGGCACAGCCTTTTTCGGATATAAATGTCATAATAACCACAAGAAAGAAAGAAAGAAAGAAAGAAAGAAAGATAGATAAATAGATAGATATAGAGAGGGAGGGAGGGAGGGAGGAAGAAAAACGGAACGAAAAAGAGGAAGAAGTGGGTGTGGTGTTACTCCCTAAACATTACATTAGAATTTTGGAGTTGTTCGTTCATAATAACAACAACACACCCAGTGTAGTGCAATCCCAGAGGTGGGATATCGGGAGGTAGAGTTGCACGTTTGTCAACTATAGTGTAGGCTTATAGGTGCAGAGAAGAAAGAAGTAAATCCAAATCCAACTACTATACTTTGAAAAAACCACACCAAATATCTCTGAATTTCTAATATCAGGCAAAAAAAGGAGTCCAATTTTTACAGCAAATCACGAGCCAAAGCAATCAAAAACCTCAAAATAAACCACACAATAACCGCAAGACAGAGGCGCTCAAGGTGTGGCCTAGTGGTTAGTGCGTTGAGAACCATGAGAGATCTACTCCCATCTTCAAATCAAATTCCAGCAGAGACAAAAACACTAGGTGATCTCTTCCAATATGTCCTAGCCATGACAATTCCAATTGGAATCGGCCAATCGAATCTGGTATATTTTCCACATTCATAGGAGTGTGTCTGTCCTAGACTATTGGAGAATTAATCAAATGTGTGAGCAAGTTGGCCCGGACACCAAGATTATCAAAGAAAATCACAGGACAGGGAGAGATAAAGGGACAAAAGAGGCAGCAAAACAACACAAGAAGGAGGAAGGGCAAGAAAATCCATACTAAAATTAATCCAACAACTCAAATTCAGCAAAAGATAACAAAAAAGACAATTTTTTTTTATAGAGAATGGAAACATATAACTGAAGATTACTTCTAATTAAGAGCATCTATCTCCATTATCGGCCATGAAAAGCTATATTTACAAGAAGATTACATATAGGAATCTACACCCACAAGTGCAGAAACGTGAGAAGTCATCCCACTTCTCAACAAGTTAAAAGAAACCCAAAATACCTCTGCATTTCTAATATCAGAGGAAAAAAGGGGTTCAATTTTTATAGCTAATCATGAGCAAAAAGAAATCAAAACTACAAAAGATCCTACCTTTTCATTCAAATATGAACCTCAGAATAAACAAGTGAGAGAGGGCAATTCAAGATTGTTTCGCAAAAATTTCCGATGAAAAGCTAATTGAGAAGAATATCTAATACCTCTTATCTCCTTCTGTATACTCGAGAAACTGTGAGTTGAGCAAAATTTGCAACTTTACAGGCGACGGCGACGCAGAGGAAAGGGTGATAGTGTCAGCTGAAATTTTCTCTTTTGTTTTAATTTTAATTTTTTTTTTTTTTTGTTTCTGTTGGTACAATTGGAGCCTAGGATGGTTTGGTTTGGATATAAATAGAGATTAGTTTTGATGAGATTATTTATGTTAAGAGTAATTTTTATTATTTATTTGGTTTGTTATAGTTAAAGTATTATTCATTGAATAATTTTTAAGAATAACTTGTTTGTTTACAAAATATCTTCCACCTTATTTAGTTTTTCTTTTAATATTTTTTTGTGAGTTTTAGCTATTCATTCTTAAAATAATTTTTTATTTAATTTAATATAAATAATTTTGTGTATGTATTTTCATGATTATATCGTGCGTTTTTAAAATTAAACTTTCATCTTATTTAACTTAAAAATAAAATGTTCATCTTATTTAGCTTTAAATAAAATTTTCATCTTATTTTGCTTAAAAATAAATCATTCATCCCATTTAGTTTAGAAAAAAAACTTCTATCTTATTTAGCTTAAAAATAAATTTTTCATTTAAGTTTGTTAAAGTAAAAAAAAAAATTATTAAAATTTAAAGTTATCTACATTTTAATTGATATATAGAATATATTTTTTAAGTGAGTAATAAAATATTTAATTAAAAATATATAATTTAATAGTGAATGAACATTTTAAGAGAATCAAAATATAAATAAACATAAGTATTAGACAAATAGATTCAACTTATAATATATTCATAAATAGAAATTTTGTATATATGAAATGTAATTTTAATAGAAAAATGTGCTATCATAAAAATAACAATTAATTAAGGTTATGAATATTTATTATAAATATTATTAAAAAATTATGTTACAATATAAAATTAGTGTATAAAAGATAATTTAAATGGGGGTATTTTTTAATTTTTATGTACTTTATCCCAAGATAAGTTATCTTGAGATTATTGTACCCTCAAGGAAGGATAATTTGAGATTATTGTACCCTCAAGGAAGGATAATTTATCCCAATACTAATTGTTAATTCTAAAATAAGTTAATCCCAACCTTTACAATCAAACAATGAATTGAGAACCACTTAAAAATTATTCGGGGATAAATTTTTTTTATCCGCCACATCAAACGACCCCTAACTATTTTAAATCTGCACCACATAGAACCCATTCATGGCAAAAAGGTTCTGTTTTTTCACACAGTGTCGGATGTCCGACAGTGGCATCGCAACTCAACGAATGCAAATTCTTTTTTAATTAGAGCTCGACTAATTCAAATTTGCATTACAAAAATTTCATCCAATTGATATTTACATTAAAATTCGACCAAAATAAAAACTAAGCTAAATACATATCACATAAGGCTCATTCAAAGAAACTTTTTTCTAATTGCCACATGATGTCTAGTATCCACGTTGAAACTTAACTTAAAATCGAATTCACACACCACATGACTCATTTCTTGGAAGAACAAAAGGCTAGACATTTGCTCGATTCGATTTTCATTATTTGGTGAAACTGTTGATAAAAATTGAACTGAAACAAATTCAGTTAAATTCAATTTTGACAATTTCAAGCTGAATATTTTTTATTGTGAGATAACATTAATTCCATTGTTGTTGTTCAACAAACTCACCTCCTTGTTAGATTTTTAGCATTTAATTGAAATAAATTAAACTCGAGATAATACATATTTGAAACAACTTACCTGAATGTATTATCCAAATCACTCCTAGATTATATGAACTAAATTACATTAGTCTTGAACAACATTGACGGTTTAGAGTTCATTCTGAAAGGATAAGACATGATTATAGAAACAACTATAGTCAAAATTATCACTTCTGTACTTTCATCTTACCTGTAATACTAAACTACATCATCTAACCTTAAAACAACATACCCAATCTGGAGAGGATAGGAGGACCTTATCCTTACTTTTGTAGGGCAGGAAGTATATTTCCAATAGGCCTGCAAATTAGATGATAACCTTAGCAGTTAAAAATTGAAGTATAAATATAACTAAACATAATTAAGTGATAAATACACACATAGCTTTGACATCGGATGTAGATAAATTTTTACGGTTTACAGATTGAAGACCACAATAGAGTGTGACAAGAAAATTAAACTCTCTTTAACTTGCGAAAATGATAACATATTAGATCTTTTTTCTCAGGCCACTGGTATGTCTGCCATTTCCTGTTCCACGGCTGCTACTTCAGCGGGATAATACTGGTAGTGCAGTTCTCCTACATCGTCGCCAGACAGCTTCTTCCATCCATTTGGTCCAACATGATAAACTGAAACGATATACAAAGTTAATAACCAAATACAGAGAGTTTAAAACAGAAAAACGGGGGAAAGCCAGCTATTATCGCATTTCGTCTTTTCTGGATGAGATTGCAGGAAACGTACCACTAGCAACACCTCCACTAGCTCCATCACGGAATGTCGCATGATAAATTGCTCGTCTAGCCAACTCAGCTGCTTCTTCCACAGACAGATCATATCGGTACCTAAAATGGAACAGCAAAGGGAGGAAAAAGCTAGAATTAGAGAGGAGGCAAGAGTTTAGTGGATTCCTTTTTTTTTTTTTGATTTGCACCGGGTGTCCGAGTCTCTTAGAGCCCCGACTAATCCCGGGAGTGCACAGGCCCTCGGCAAGGAGTTTTCCGCAAGTGCACCACGGTTAATTCAGGTTTTACCCAGTCCGATGGCCCTCGGAAATTGTTTGCACCCAGTGGGTTTCAATCTTGAGACCTTGAAAGGGAGCAAACCCAAAGGCTCAAGTCTATTACCACCAGGCCAACCCCTGAGAGTTTACTGGATTCCTGAAGTTATAAATATGTCACAAGCACGAGTTTTAAGCTGCCTATGTGATCATCACAATAAATTATGGAGTCACTTGGAAACGTCTGCAACCACCCACCCCACCACTCGCGTATTGAATACATTGTAGACCTTAGGGGCACAACACAACTTTCTCTCTTTCAGAAGAAGATACTGGAGTCTAGTATGACCAACAGGTAAATGCATCTGATCTGATGTGAAGTCTAGTATGACCAACAGGTAAATGCATCTGATCTAATGGACGCAGTCTTTTGCACTAATCATTATGCACAAGCCATATATGGAAGACTTTAGTGTTATGATGTCTGGAAGTCACCTTTGCCATACAGATATGATGATTATAGTTAACAATTATTCTCAAGTAGACACTAGGGAAACATGGCAATTCTAATAGGAAAATGTGGAAGAGAACACACCCATTATCCAAAACACCATAAGCATAAGGAGAACCAGATCCAACAGAGAATCTGTTTCCTTTAAGCCGTCCTCCCTCACTATCCACATAGTATAGTCCTGGACCCTGCATAATCAAGATTTTATTATAGTAAGAAAAGAAGGAATTTGACATTTTGCAAACTTTACTAGCATCCATCTTTCACTACCTTCTCATCCCAACCAGCAATCATAGTTCCAACAGACAAACCCATTCCACGGTAAGAATATAAAATGTTTGCCAGCAGCTTTGAAGCTCCAGTAACTGAAATTCTCCTTTTGTTTGCCAGTTCATGAAGACGGCACTGAATCACAAAAAGTCACCAGTGAGCAACTCTTCTAAAGTACATGAAGCCAAAATTCTTACTAAGTCATATGAAAATTTAAAAAAAAAATTCAGAACTTCCTTCTGCCAATGAATTAGCGGTAGAGAATATATATGTCCCACCCCCACCCTTTTTAAATTCTTGAATAAGCACAATCAGACTTTTACTTTGTGAGAAATATTAGAGAAGAATATTATTGAATTGTTGTCTACATTATTACATTCAGACCCTATTTATAGATGCTATATTAGACTCCTTTTCCAACTAGGATACTATAATACAATCCTTTTCCATGTAGGGTTCCATATACTATTATTATTCCTAATCCTATTCCAAATAGGATTGTAGATATTGTTCTTATTCCTATTCCTATTCTAACAAACTTCACGAGACCTTAATCTGCAGAGTTGAAGATGGCCAACAGATGGGGGCTTAGTGTTGAAGAAACTAACCGGAAAGAGACTTTCAAAGAAACAGTTCGCTAACAGGCATGGACCAAAAAATTCCCAATCATCAGTTCCTAATCATATCTAACTCCACTTAACGTTAGACATTTCTTTCTTTATACCTCTTCAATGTAGTCATATTTCCATTCTTATGACTAGCTTATACTCTACGTTTTTCCTTTTTCTTTTTTTACTGTTGAGTGAAGGGAGAACATACCCATCCTAAATAAATGTGTGCAGTCAGAAGCATTAAAATTCTTTAGAATACAGGGTCTCTGTAATATAGAGGGGTCCAGAATTGATCTATATCAAGTACCTTTTTTTTGGGGATCTATATCAATTACTTTCTGGGAAAAAATGGGTAAATACAGCAACTCAAAAAAGAAGAATAAGCACTTTAACCAAATACCTTAATTCCAAGGTTTCTATGCCAGAACTGGCAGTCAGCAGCTCCACCAGCCATTGTGCCAAGCATATAGGGATTAATTTCAATGATTTTCTTCACAGATTGAGATGCTGCAGAATATTACAAGGAAAGCAAGATATGTTTTAAAAAGGACAAGCCAAATCAAAAGAACTGCAATGGATCAAGAAACAACACTTAAAAGAGTATTTGTATAGTAGAAGTCTATTATCTAAAATTTGGAATTCACATTCCTCTAGTGAAGAACTTGACCGTAAAATATGACACACAAAACAAAAACATATACAAGTCTCGCATAGCATAAGTCCATAACACAACCATATAAAAAATTAAAGTTGATTAAAGTTCATTTCAGGTATCAAATAAATCAGACTTTTCTTTTTCGGAACAATAAGAAATCAGATTATGTCTCTATTTTATCCAAGCACCCTACTTAAGGTACTAATTCCAAGTTCTAGTCATTGTACCAATAACTACAGAGACATTGACAACAGAACCATAATCTTAAAAGGTATATCATATGGGATAAAGATAGACTTGAATAAGCCGCTGAAAAAAATTTTGTAGAACGTGGACACTGTTAAAATCAACAAAATTTTATGCTCAAACCGAGAAAATATAGCTTCACTTGCACCCAAAATAACTCAATCGTGAAAACAATGAGTTTTTGCATGTCCCATGGGCTGTTGAATGTGGTTGTATCAAGTCATTTTGCAGGGGCACAGGATAGTAAGTTATCTTGCCTTGGTCACAAGAGCCGTAGACAAATGGATGTTCATGACAGTACAAGAGCTAAGAAGTAATTAAAGAATTTCTTCACGTTGTTTATCATAAAGACAATAATGAGCGAAAGGGTTTACATATATATCCTCCCATGCTAGCTCGAGAATCAGCAGCAACCATGACACCTCCTTTAAAAATGAAAGCAAGGGTTGTGGTTCCCTTTGCGGGCTTCACCATTTGGATCGCTTCTTTTTGAAAACCATCAAACTGAAAGAACAATCGGGATAAAAACGTAAACATAGTCAGAGAATTAGGACTCGATAGATCCCCAATTAACTGAATATAAGTGAACACAACAGAAAAATCGTCACTCACATTAGCAGTATTAGGAAGATTGAATGATGGAGAATTTGAAATTCCATCAAACAGCTCAGAGGACTCCCCTCGAAGTGGGGCACTTGGTTCAAGTCCACTAAAATCAATCTTCATCATTTACAACGTTTAGCTGCAATAATTGATAAATCAAACACATTTCACTCTGCGATACTTAACAATCGTAGTAGACAAAAAAATTAATTGATTACTAAGAGAGAACCCTAGCTATCAAGCGCAGACGAAGGAGATACATACATAAACGAGACAACCAGATAAACCCTAGCTATAATTTGTGAGTATTTTGAACATTGAACGTATATATAGAGAGAGTTGTCTGTGTTCTTAATTAAGAGATTGTAGCTTAATTTCATATGGTAGAATACCCGAGAATGCGGGGAAGAAACGATAGATATACTTTTTCTTTTTTGCGCTTGTCAGAGAAGTTCCCAAACATTGCTTACTAACAAATCAAAGGCATCTTCAACACCATAAAAATTGAACGCAGTTATAACATAACAAGCAAAGAAAAATGCATATTATCTCACAATCTCAGTAAAAAAAATTTGAAAAAGCAACAACTATATCGACAGTTCGAGTTGAAGATAGCAGATTCGAGCTAATGCATCAAGCTTGCATTAAGCAAATTAGGGAACTTACGATGTAGAAATCGGCGCCGGAGAAAGAGATCGTACGAAATTCGCCGGAGAAAGATGAATGAGCAATTATACAGTGGTATCAACTTGTTGAAGAAGAAATGGTTAAAATTGGGCCTGGGCTGTAATGGACCGCAGTTTGGGCCAAGTTTTGGTTGTTATCCATTAAAGTGACCCGCTAAATGAATTTGGGCTTATACCTCCCAAAAATAGATAAGGCCCAAATCCTTTTCGATCAAACGGATGTCAAATAATCATCAGAAAATTTTCGCATATAGTCATTCTAAAATATCTTAATTATGCTTCATAACTATGGTTTGGATAATTACATTTTGTAAATATAGTTATAGCAACATTTGTATAATTCACGCAGTATTTATATATGCATGTATAATTTGTTATACAATTCGTAGTTTTTGTATAGCATTTGTATATTTCGTTATATAATTTGTGTGCAACATTTGTATAATTTCCTATACAATTTTTGTGCACAATTTTTGTATAATTGCACACAATGTTTGTATAAAATTGCGTGAATCATATAAAAGTCAAATTGTAATTATAGCTAGATATTTTCCGCGAGCTGTAACTAATTCAAACTATAAATATGTTAGGTAATTAACTAGTAAATGTTTGCTTATTCACATAATTTTTTCAAAAAATAAATCATTGATTGACCTATAAAAAGGATTTTTTTAACCCATATGTTGGAAAGTTTCGTATCTTATTAACAATTGATGACTTTTTCTTTTTGTTTCCTTGTAAATCATAGAAGTTATCGTCATTCGATAGAAATGTTCATCTTTATTTAGGATGAATGGTGAAATTCAGGAAAAATATGAAAGTGATTACTACATTAGAGGAGTGACATGATCAAAGAAATATCGATATTTTTAAACGATAATTCAATCAAGTATCTAAATACTTATATGCAATACGTATGTGTTACAAATTTACATATATTATTTAAATCTCATACAAAAATTGTCTTGTTTTACTTCTAATTCTTCTTGCTCTTCAATATATTTTTTACCTCTTAATCATTATTTTCATGGCTAAAATGTATCCAAAAAAATAAAAATAAAAATAAAAATAAAAATAAAAATGTTATGGTGCCCCCTTAAGAAATTGATAAGTTTGAATTGGTCCTTTCACCAACCCCCTCTACTTATATATTTTTTATTTATTTATATTTATTTATTTATTTTTCCAACTTCACCAACCCCTTCAATGAGAAAAAAATACAAATATCCAATAAATTTATATGGTGGTTGTTGTTTAGCAAGGCTTGACAAAATCTCATTAGGAAGAACACTTTATTTAATTTTACTAACTTATTACTTTTATTTATTTTAAATTATCCATTCATTATTAAACCTACCTCCAATATGGTTACTTAAGCCCATCAACATGACAAATAACAACTTTTATTTTTGATTTAAATGCATGTTAAGATAGAAATATTTGCTGACCAATCTTGTAATAAAAGCTGATTACATTTTTCAAAGTTGAATCTAATAAGAAAACATTAATTTTTTTTTAAAGAATTGATAAAAATTTCTTTCTAAATTTGGACCAAAATTCATGTATATTGACTCATTCAAAAATGTCATGATGAAGTCAATAGAATGGTGGAGGAACTAATTTAACAAAGTTTTGAGTTCATATCTAGGTTGTGTTTATTAGGATAGAAAATTATTTTTTGAAGAAAATAAGTCAAATTTTTTGGTGTGGTTGTTGAAGATATATTTTTTTAAAAAATAAAATAAGATTGATTTTTCATGAATTTTGGATGTCTTCTCATAATTATCTTGATGTTTAACTTCAAATTATTGACTTATCTAACGATTACACATTATTATTTTTATGATAAGATTTGAAACGTATCCATCATATTAATCAATTCGATCATATATATATATATATATATATTTTTCCTTAGAGAACACAAATCAATTTATAATAAATATTTTTCCAGAAAGAAATATCACTTTCCAAACAAATACTAAAAAATATTTGTCAGAAAATATTTTCTTTAGAAAATAAGTCATTTTCCAAAAAATTGACTTCGCATCACCAAAGTATTAACATTAAAAAAAAATTAAATATATATATGTATGTGTAAGAAATAGATAAATATTAATTTGAGAGATAAAGTAAAACCTTAAAATCATCATAATCGTAAATTTAAATTTTATTACGATCGAATTTCGACATTAATTGACACAACTAGTACATATATTTATTAAAGTTTTGGTCACGTACTACATTCCAACTCATATATTATTTAAATGATTTAGTAGGTTGCCAATAAAGTAGGTAACTATATGGGCTGTGATAGTATGAATATAATTATTTCGTTTTTAATTACAAATTTGAATGAGTTTAAATTTTGAAAAAAGAAAAAAAAATTATTAGAAAAGATTTTTTCTTTTTTAATAAGCTTTATTCTAGGAAAATTCAAATAAATCAAAGCTCTAAGTAAATAGGTGAAACATGATGAAAAAAATAGTATTTTAGATGGATACTAGAACCCCACATTATCTATAACATAAGGTCAAATATACTAACCAACAAAGAATGGTGACAAGATAATTTTTTAACAGATTTAATCAGAAGTTTCGATTTAAACTTTTAAGTATAAAAAGAAATTATTTTAGGAAGCAATTTCTTTTTAAATGAATTTTATATGATCTGCATTCAAATTAATTTAAATTTTAATATAAATATTAAATATCAGGTAAGAAAATATAGATCATATTATGAAAATCATCATTTATGATTATTGTTTCGTTTTAAGTAGAAACTTTTTATTGTTCCAAAAAAATATATAGCTTCATGGAATATTCTTTTTGTTACATGTCTAATAATTAAAGGTTAAAATTAGTACTAACTCTCTAAACTTGCCATTTTAGATTAAAATTCAAATATGAGAAACTTTCTTCACCTTTAGGGAGTTTTGTCACATATTCCTCAAGTGTGAAATGATTTATTCTTTCCTACCAACCGTGCAATTTGCAATCTTATGAAACTCTCACCGATAATGTTTTTGACTCGAATTATATATTATAACAGATATAAATATTAAAGTTGAATTTAAAATTTGAATATTATATATTTGAATTTGAAATTATACTGTAATTTAATTAATCGTAAAAGTTTAAAATTGATTATTTGTATTTATATGTATTTACTAAATTCGTGAATATTTTGTCAATCAACTATCCCTTTTTGAGATGATTATTTAGAAAATGATCTTTTTTTTCTTTTAAATTTCTCTCCAATTTATGGACTATCTTTTAAACGATGATCTAAATATTTCTTTTGAACAAACTGAAAATCTCATGTGAAAACATTAAATTACAATCTACACTTTTGTACTCACAAGTAGTTCTTGCAATCGTGAGATATCTCACAGCCTAATATTTTGTTAATAAAATTGAACGTTATATTTGCAAATATTAGATCAAGTTTAATGTTATCCGAAAATTTAATTTCCTAATGGTTATATTCGCACAAAATTTCTATATGTTGATCCGAAAACAAGATGTTCAATCATTGAGTTTGAATAAAACCTAACTTATTCTCTAAGCTCGACTTCATTACTTATTCACATAATAATTCATTGAATTGACCGATTTAATTTCATACCATATAAAGCTCGTTAATGAAAAAACGCTCCGTACCAAATACATTTTCATTCCCATTGATGTTTTTTTTCCCCTTTTTCTTTGTGGTGGTGTTGGTGAGAAAAGCCTATACTTGGTTGCCATCTCCTTTTTCTCATGTACAACTACCTTCTTGTGCTCCACGTGTCACCAACTGTGACCGTCGATTCCCATGTGCAATCCAACGGTCAAGATTAATCCTCAACTAACACATTGGCCTAACAAGTCCAACACTCAATGACAATTGTATTATTTCCCTTTCTATTTAAACACCTAACATTTTGGCTCAACAAACTCAGGAAATTCAGCTTAATTTATCACTCATAAGCTTTGCAATTTCCTAATCTCAACAACCAAGAAAAAGAGCAAAAATATTGATATATACATTGCACCTTTATCCCAATTGTTCATCAAAACAAACTCAATTGACTTCTTATCCAATATTGTCTTGTTGAAAAAATGGAGTATGACAATGGAAGTTGTAATGGTACTCATGTTGATCAAGATTTTCGCATTGAGGTTCAACAACAAGAGGATCCATTGAATTGGAACATGTCAGCTGACGCGCTCAGGGGTAGCCATGTAGACGAGGTGAAGAAAATGGTGGAGGAGTTTAGGAAGCCGGTTATTAAGTTAGGAGGGGAGACTCTGACAGTAGCTCAAGTGGCCGCCATAGCTGCACAATCAGGAACAGACGTGATCGTGCAGCTATCTGAGGCGGCCAGAGCTGGTGTTAAAGCTAGTAGTGATTGGGTGATGGAAGGGATGAGAAATGGGACTGATAGTTATGGTGTTACTACTGGTTTTGGTGCAACATCACATAGAAGGACCAAACAAGGTGCAGCCCTACAGAAAGAGCTAATAAGGTAAATACAAACTATTATTATTACAACAACATAGCAAATACTACATATTAATCTGTACCTATTTTACCTTTCAACTTTTTAAAGTTATATACATGTGATAACATGTTCATTACATTTATCATTTTTATCGTGTTATCAAATTATTTTCTACTTTTGGGGCCTGATATTTTTTGAGACGAGGGTCACCCGAAAACAACCTCTCTATCTCTATGAGATAGTGGTAAGGTTTGCGTACATTTTATCCTCCCTAAACGCCACTTGTAGAATTCCACTGGTATGTTGTTGTTGTCGTTATCGAGTTATCAAGTTACTCATATTATCCACCAGAGTTATCAATAATTACCTTATAAGTGACTTAACTATATATATAATGCCCCATATATTCTAAGATTTTTTTTCCCCTCCAAGGGGTGAGGGTAATAAGGAGGGTGTAGCTTTCATTTCCATAAATAACTAAACAAAGTGAGAGAAAATTATTATGAGGTTAAAAGTCAAGAAAAAAACAACAAACTATTTTTTTGTAATATACTATATAATTTTACTAGGGTAAATTGAATTATGGGGTTTATTAA
The DNA here is from genome assembly GCA_011800125.2 of Solanum clarkiae. Classification (NCBI taxonomy): domain Eukaryota; kingdom Viridiplantae; phylum Streptophyta; class Magnoliopsida; order Solanales; family Solanaceae; genus Solanum; species Solanum clarkiae. Next base: position 25,698,827 of record JAABOM020000092.1, read on the forward strand.
TAGAATTTTTTTGTTTATTTGCTTTCGTGGAAACAATTTTTTTTTATGTAACAAATAATATAATAAATAAATAAAATAAAATGAAGTAGGTGTGTCCTAAGAGATTTTGAAAAGTAGTTGAAGACACGTTATGAAAGTAAACAGAATACTTTTTAATTTTTTATCCTTCAATTTATTAGTCGTATTTAATTAATTTTACTCAATTTATTTCTGCCCCAGTAAATTAAGTTCCTTAATTAACTTTTAAAAAAAGTAGTTTAGAAGATGGGAACCTGCCACGTGACTAAGTACACGTGGCACATGAAAGTCTTTTCAATGTATTTGCTTTTGTTTTCTTTTTGGGCTAATAAATGTTAGCTGCATATTTAGGTCTAATTTATTTTTTTCCTAAAAAATAAGGTATTTAATTCATCATAAATTTGTTAGGTTAAAGTGGACCAACCAATAGCCACTAACGATTTGTCTAAATGAAATTTTACACGTCTCTGGCTAAATGGAATTTTAGACGTCAACTTAATATGATGTTTGGCTAAATGGAATTTTAGACGTAAACTTAAGTTGATGATTTGGCTATCTTGCTCGGACTCTTCGTGACTTTAGAAATTTGATACGTCAACTTAAGCTTGATGATTTTGCTAAATGGAATTTCATCTGAATTCCAGGTTCTTGAATGCTGGAATCTTTGGCAAGGGGGCGGAGTCTTGCCACACGTTGCCACACTCCGCCACGAGGGCAGCCATGCTAGTGAGGATCAACACTCTACTTCAAGGCTACTCCGGCATAAGGTTTGAGATTTTGGAAGCTATAACGAAATTGTTGAACAACGACATTACCCCGTGTGTGCCCCTACGTGGCACGATCACAGCGTCTGGTGACTTGGTACCACTGTCCTACATTGCCGGCCTGTTGACAGGCCGGCCCAACTCCAAGGCCACTGGGCCTAACGGAGAGATGTTGGATGCTGTCAATGCGTTCCAAAGGGCTGGTATTGAGACTGGATTCTTTGAGCTGCAGCCCAAAGAAGGATTAGCTTTAGTGAATGGCACTGCTGTTGGCTCTGGCTTGGCTTCAATGGTTCTTTTTGAGGCTAACATTCTTGCTATACTTTCTGAAGTTTTATCAGCAATTTTTGCTGAAGTTATGCAAGGAAAGCCTGAATTTACGGACCATTTGACACACAAATTGAAACATCACCCTGGCCAAATCGAAGCTGCAGCTATAATGGAACACATTTTGGATGGAAGTTCATACGTGAAAGAAGCCAAGAAAATTCATGAAATGGACCCTTTACAAAAGCCTAAACAAGATCGTTATGCGTTGAGGACATCTCCACAATGGTTAGGCCCGCAAATTGAGGTGATTCGATCATCAACTAAGATGATTGAGAGAGAGATCAACTCTGTTAATGACAACCCTCTGATTGATGTATCAAGAAACAAGGCATTACATGGTGGGAATTTCCAAGGGACACCAATAGGTGTGTCAATGGACAACACTAGGTTAGCACTTGCCTCAATTGGCAAACTCATGTTTGCACAATTCTCTGAACTTGTCAATGACTATTACAACAATGGTTTGCCTTCGAATCTCACCGGGGGGAGAAATCCTAGCTTGGATTATGGTTTCAAAGGTGCTGAAATCGCTATGGCCTCGTACTGTTCTGAACTCCAATTTCTCGCGAATCCAGTGACTAACCATGTGCAAAGTGCTGAACAACACAATCAAGATGTCAACTCACTAGGCCTAATCTCATCAAGAAAGACAGAGGAGGCAGTTGACATATTGAAACTCATGTCATCCACTTACCTAGTGGCATTATGTCAAGCAATTGACTTGAGGCATTTGGAAGAAAATGTCAAAGCTGCAGTGAAAAGTGCAGTGAGTGTAGCAGCCAAGAAAGTATTGATCACTGGTCAAAATGGTGAACTTCACCAATCAAGATTCTGTGAGAAAGACTTGCTCACAGTGGTTGACAGAGAGTATGTTTTTGCATATGCTGATGACCCTTGTAGTGCTTCTTACCCTTTAATGCAAAAGTTAAGACAAGTGTTGGTGGATCATGCACTAAAGAATTCTAACACTGAAATCTTCCAAAAGATTAGTGCATTTGAGGAAGAATTGAAACTTGTCTTGCCTAAGGAGATTGAGAGTGTTAGATGTGATTTGGAGAATGGAAAGGCACCAATTGGTAATAGAATTCAAGAATGTAGGTCATATCCATTGTACAAATTTGTGAGGGAAGAATTAGGGGCTAAGTATTTGACAGGTGAAAAAGTTCTATCTCCTGGTGAAGAATTTGACAAAGTGTTTACAGCTATGAATGAAGGGAAGTTGATAGATCCATTGCTTAATTGCTTGAAGGAATGGAATGGTACTCCTCTCCCACTTTGCTAAGAGAAAGGACTTACTTTGCTCGGACACTCCAAATATGTTAACAAATGCGTTTTTGATCCTAAAAAATGGAGTATTTTTTGGAGGATCTGAGATGGGTGCGAGCAACATGGTAAAAAAGATATTGTCATTCATATTGTAGGTACATTACTTTTTAAGTTTATTTTTCTAGTTTTGTGAAACTTTTTTTAATGGTTTGTATTAATATTTGTGAATCTTAAAACTTATTGATAATATTTTGTATCTTGTTCTGAAGCAACTGTATTAAAACTTTTATGGCTTCTTTCAAGAAGAAAATGTTGTATAGACATAAGAAGATTACTTCCACAAATTAAATATCTTTCATTGTCCCCACATTTTATGGTTTAGGTAAGCTATTATTTTGTTTTTCTTGATTTTTATTCTTTGATTTGTGGTCATTACTTAGATTTTATTGGCCCATTTTGAACATTAATTTAGATTTCGCAATATGTAAGTTCCACTAAGGAAAAAATGCTTCTTACCAAGATTCTTTTTTATATTAGAGTTCAAATTCGAAGCTCTGACTAACGATAGATGAATCTTATCCATCCCATCAATACCTATTTTGATATGTAGTTGATTTTTGATGGTTCTACTGCCTCATAGATTACAGATTTAAACTATGAAAACAGTCACTAAAATTTACATTAAAAATAGAAAATCTATATCACACCTTTTGGTACGGCTCTTCTCTAGATCTGTTAACGCGGAATGTTTCCTGCCACAGACTGACTTTTAATGGTGATTAAGTCTATGATTAGCCAACAAATCCCTTTCTAGAGTTAGTGGAGAAGGACATTTGGTAGGTGAGAAGAGAGAGAGAGAGTGATATATCTTCTAATTTTTTGGCCATTAATCAACTTGTTGACAAAAAGTAGGTGAGCACATAATATAAGAGCAAAAATAACAAAAATTTGTCATAATCCAAAGTTCTCATTAATCATAAACTTTGATAATGACAAGAACGTTGACTACTAGTAACTATAAAAGATGGTCAAAGAATTCTCAATAATCAATGTATATAACTTAAATAATTAAATTCTTATATATAAGAGAATTCGACTCTATATAAAATAAAATAGACTTTTAACCACATATCATAACATTTCTCATTTTCTATGTTTTACAAGCATGTCATAAATGATAAAATAAGAGCTTCAAAAAGCTAACAAGTTTTAAAATATAGAAACGTGACTTAAGTCTGTAAAATAAGAGAACTAAATTCATTCAATAGATGGATACACAATTTACTCCTCTAACTTCAACTGAGTTCACTTTTATATACTAGACATCAGTGCCAATACTATATCTATTATTTTTTTTTTAATTTAAGCAATATAGATAGAATTTGGAGAGTTAATTAAAATTTTGATATGATTTTTAAATATTTTAAATTATTAATATTGTGTCGTAATATATTTTTTAGAAGTATTTTAAGTCATTAATTATCATTATTAGCAGTATTTTTTAACATTAAAAATAAAACAAACAAATTACAACAGAAGAGCCATAAAAAATTACGGATATACCCTCAAGTTGTTCAAGCAGACATGTAACTGCCTCTTTGAGTAACCTTAATTATGATGAGCTGCATTTTTTAACACTAAAAATAAAACAAGCAAATTACGACAGAAGAACCATAAGAAATTACGGATGTACTCTCAAACAGACACATCGACCTGTTGGCTGCTTGAGTAGTTTAACTGTCTCTTATCATCTATAGTAATAGTAAAGTAATATATTTTTAAGAGTATCCTTTTACACCCCTTAGTTTGTATGTCCATGAAATCCCAGACAACCATTTGTAAGAGCATGACACGTGGCAGTCACGATACATGCGTCATAAATTAAAAAAATTTAAAATTACAATTTCTACTCCTTGTCAATAATTTTCTAATTTAATGGTGAGATCACAGAAGAGAAACCAACAAAGAAACACATAAGAAAGGATGTCTAAATGCCACCAAATATTGGTTGTTTAGGATATGTGGGAAGGAAATAGATAAGGAGACAATAATGGATTACCTTACCTACATGCTATAAATATACTGAGAAACAATTCTATTTCTGTCTAAAAATTTCACTCATTTTCCAAAGATTAAGAAACTAACCAAACCAAATGGCACAAAATAAGAATTTTCTTTTCACAAACTTGTTTGTAATTTGCATGCTAGTTATGTTGATGCAAAATGCAAATGTAGCAAAAGCAAATTTTGCAGATAGGTTCAGAGAATGCATGCCTACATGCCAAGAAGTTCCAGGTTCTACTGTTTCAAATTGTGAGCAAGCTTGTCAAGATTTTGCAGGGAGAACTTATGATAAACATAATGGATAATCTTTTCTCAGGTTCCGCGGACTGATAGGTCAACATTTATGGGTCGATCAGATTTGCTAGATACGAGCAATAGTGTTCAAAGTAGTTTCAACAACACGAATATGGAGGAAGACGTATATACTACAATAGATAGATGAAGTATATGCAAAAGTCTTGATATTTTTGTATGTGGAAATTGTGAGTTCATGTAGCAAAGTATCAATAAGAACATTATTCACAAGAAGACTAACAGAGGCAAAAAACACTAACTGATCTCATTTCATTTCACATATACACCTCTGCGTCAAAAATACAGGGTTCAGATGAAACTCGTTGCCAATGTGCTTCATCTCCCCTGTCCATTGGGCTGAGATCTGTTTTTTCTTTCAACTATCTTAAGAATGCAACTAAAAAGGACATTGACATGAGGGTTCTACAACTCCTAGACCTAAGCTACAAGAAAAAATCAGCACATATAGTTCAAATCAAGTGGCAACCTCCAATAAATATTCTTTTGTTCCTTGATTTAAGTAACAGTATTATTCGATATTGTGTTGTCAATTACAGAAGTTTGACGGATCAATCCTGTTATAAACTTCAAAATTTATCTACAATTTTTACAGAATAAAGTCTACACCAAAAAGCTAAAATAGGTTAATAAGATGTCTTCAATCCCCCACGGGTTAACTCAGTTGGCAAAGTGTTAAGTGTGGCCCAATTTATGGCATAGAGAATAATCTAGAAAAGTCTAGAAGGATTTAGACGTGTGTGGAATTCTCTAAAGGAGTCTGGAAGGTTCTAGTGACGTGTGGAGTTTTCTAGAGAAGTCTGGAAGATTCTAGAAGAATGTGGATCTTGAAGGAGGAACCTGGAAGGTTCCAAAGCATTCAAGATAGGTGTTAGAGAATTCTTACACCTTGTAAATATCTAAGATATTTAGACAAATGTTTCTAGATACTTATTTGTAGCCATTGGATCAAATTGATCCTAACCGTCCAATGGGGAGGTGGAGTAGTATAAATACCATCCATGACATTCATTTTGTAACCATCCAAGAATCCAAAATCAAGAAGCAAAACAAAGAGCTTCCTTCTTTTATGTGGCTGCACACATTTGCTGCCTGAAAAAACAAAAGCACAACGAGCAATATTGATTATAATACTGGTAGAAGTCGCCAATTAGACATAGGACAACATCCAGTCAACCAACTCAAGTAGCAGAAATGGAAAGTTGAAACAAATGAAACTGATTAAAATTGGAACAAAAGATATTAAGTCATCAGATATTCCATTCAAGCTTCCTTTGTTTAAATGTTGGAACTAATTTCTGTTCCCGAATTTAAGAAAGAACTTCCAGTCTGTTTATTAACATGATTCACTATAGATGAAGAGTTACAGAAGCTCCCAAATCAACCAGTCAAGAGCAATCAGCTTATTTCAAGTCACTTCACCTCTTGTATATATAAACATATGACTTTCTAGAAAAGGTATATTAAGGGTTTATAAGAAGTAAAAGAAACACATATTTATGATATAGCAATTTTAAGTAAAAATTTGCTATGTAACTTTGTGTTCCATAGAACTTAAAAAGCATAAATGTTTTGATACCTATAGGTTCGTTTGGTACATGGGATAAGGATAAATCACAGGATAAAATTTAGGATTAACTTTATTTTATGTTTGATTTGAATTATTAGCTAATCTCGGGATTATTCGTTTGTACTAAAATGGTGGAATTACTATCTCATATAAAAGACGGAAAAAAATAATAATCCTATGAAATATGGGGCGACAAAAATTTTGGAGAGTTCGAGAAATTTTCATGCTCATCTCATTATCCACCACAAATTTGTGAACATAGCATCCACAAGACTAGAGGGGTTGACTCAGTTGCTGAGATACCCTCATTAATGCATAATTTTGGGTTGAGTCGACAAGGAGCCATTGACCTGTCGAACAATAACCCATGCACAAAACATAATGATGAAGACAAGAGTGAAAGTCTCCAACTTTTTTTTTGACATAATTTATTCTAATGTTTTGACTTCTGACAAATAGAAATTACATTAAAAATACTAGAAACTACAACTTTCAAAGTAATTAAGTACTCTTCCAACATAGTTATCATATTTCGCTTCTTGAGAATCAATTTGATAAATTATCAAAGTTAAATTAGATTAAATTCAACAATAATAAATTGAGATTCGGAGTATATTCTCATAAAGTAGGGTCTCAGGGAGAGTAAAATACACACAAATCTTACCTCTACCTCAAAGGTAGAAAGGTTGTTTCCGATAGACCCTTAGCTCAAGAAAAAAATATCTCAAATTAGAATAAGGAAAAATATCATAATTAAGACAATCAACTAGATTAATTCAATATTTAAAATTAAAATCTAGATATTTAAAAACTATATAAAAAAATACTATAAATTGCAATTCTTCTCGTATCAATTTGATGAAAAATATTGATTAAAGTTTATATCGCTTGACTCTTAAAAATATCGTGACAAATATTTTGGAACGGAGGCATAGATATCAATGAAAAATCTCTTAACTTAAGATATTAAAATACTAGAAATTACAACTTTCAAAGTAATTAAGTACTCCATCCATTTCAACATAGTTCCATATTTCCCTTCTCGAAATCAATTTAAGAAATTATCTAAATTAAATTAGATTAAATTCAACAACAAACCAAGATTCCAAATGTAATCCCACAAAATATGGTCTAGGGAAGGTAAAATACACACAGATCTTACCTCTACTCCAGAGGTAGAAAGGTTATTTTCGATAGACTCTTGGCTCAAGAAACAACCCCCAAATTAGAATAGGGAAAAAAATCATAAATTAAGATAATCAACTAGATTAATTTAATATTTTCAAATTAAAAAAATATACAAATTGCAATTCTTCTCGTATCAATCTGATGAAAAATATATATTTTTAAGTATTGATTAAAGTTCATATCGCTTGGCTGTTACAAAAAATTTTGACAAATATTTTGGAACAGAGATAATCTATGAAAAATCTCTTACCTTGAGATATTTTTCATGAAAATGTATAAATTTCAACTAATAAAGAGAAATAAAGAGAGAGAAGAAAAACAGGCAGTCTTTATTGAGTTCTCATGTGACTTATGTCTCACTCAGCTCAATCAACCCAATCCAAGAAAATGACACCGCTAATTAGAACAAGCCATTTCCAAAGAAGACCAAAAACTCAATTGGACCAAAACAAAAAGCAATTATTTCCAGTTACAACTATGATCAAACAGCTCACGTCTTCACCAACCGCCTTCACATTAATCTCGATCTCAAACAAGTTACTTAACGAATTCAATTTCAAATTGAAAAGACAATAAAGAGAGATAAGATACCTTTGATTGTGGTGTTGATTTCATTCATGTGTAAATCCAAGAAGAAACTAAGCACTCAAGTTATGGAACCAAAACAGAAGCCAAGAAGATCTTCTTCCTCTTCAACGTCACCCGCGGCTGCAACAAAGCTATCGTCTTCGAATGATCATCAATCATCATTATCAACAAGCCATAATTTGATATCACCAAATGTATCAACAGAAAGTTTCATACTCAACAATTTGAAGAACTCACAATCATGGGCTTCATCTAAGTCAAGTCACCATTCATTGACGAGCCTTAAAGGTGTATTGTTCTCGGAGCAACCTCATATATACAATTTCACAGAAATTCGTTCAGCTACCCAGAATTTCATAAAGGATCCATTTTCATCGTCATCAACGTCGACTTCATGGCGTTGTGTTCTTCGTGGTCAAGAGGTGGTTGTAATACAGAGGAAATTCAGAAGGCCTATGGAAACTGATGAGCTTGTAGATCAAGTAGCTATGATTTGTAGAAGTCACCATTCTAGCTTAATTCCACTCAAAGGAGCTTCAGTTTCTGGAAATTATATATATTTGGTGTATGAATATACACAAGGAGTTAATCTATCGGAAGCTTTGAGGAATCGAAGAAACCCTAATTTTACTGTTCTTTCGAATTGGATATCGAGGATTCAAATTGCTTCGGATATAGCTCATGGTTTGGATTATATTCATCATTCGACTGGGTTAGGTTTAGGATTTGTACATAATCACATCAAAAGCACGAGTATTATTGTTACTGAACCTTCGTTTCATGCGAAGATCTGTCATTTTGGTACGGCGGAGCTTTGCGGCGAGACTTCGAGTGAAATTGAGGATCCGAATAGTGAAATCAAGCCGAAGAAATCACCGGAATTGAAGAAATGTGGAAGTAAAGGTTTGAAGTTCGAAGGTACGAGAGGGTATATGGCGCCGGAGTTTCAGTGGACCGGAACGGCGACGGTGAAAAGTGACGTGTATGCTTTTGGAGTGGTGATTTTGGAGTTGATTTCCGGGAAGGAGGCGGTGAAGTACGAATTCGATGAGGAGAGTGGTGGATATGTTCGGGTTTCGGTGATCGAAACGGCGGTGAAAGCGACGGAGGACGGCGGCGGAGGGCTGAGGAGTTGGGTGGATAAGCGGCTGAAAGACTCGTACCCGGTTGACGTGGCGGCGAAATTGGTTCGGATCGGGTTGGAATGTGTGGAGACTAACCCGAATAACAGACCGGATATGGGTCGTGTTGCGGGTCGGATTTCACAAATGTATTTGGAATCAAAGACTTGGGCCGAGAAATTTGCTCCGCTTACTGACTTTACTGTTTCTTTAGCACCTCGTTGATAATTTATTTTTATTTTTTAGCTTTTTTTCTATTTTTAATATTCCATTTTTTTCTAATACAAATTTTGGATATTACATACATTAACCATACTTTAAATTGTAAATGAAACATAGAATGAAAAAATTGTTTTCTTCTTTTTGACTAAACAATATGGGGAAATGCTTCTTTATGTTTGACTATATTTCATCCTCATACATAGCAAATATTATTTTCCATCAATCTCGGATGGAGCCAAAGATTGACTATTTTTTGGCCTTGAAGTATGATGGAATAAAGCAAAATGACTCTTTAAACTATCTGCGCTTTTTT
>JAABOM020000092.1:25731194-25742097 GCA_011800125.2 Solanum clarkiae
GGAAACAGCCTCTCTACTTCTATGAGGTAGTGGTAAGGTCTGCGTACACTTTACCCTCCCCAGACCCCACTTGTGGGGTTTTACTGGGTATATTGTTGTTGTTGTTTAACCTTCCTCTGAACAAAACCAGCAATGTGTAGCTGATGTAGGTGATTTTTTTTAGAGGAAACAATGTCCCGAGAGACTTCCTGATTAGAAACAACGTCCCGAGAGACTTACTGATTAGAACAATACATAAAACTATTAAATAGTAGCTAATAGAGCCACAAAGTAAACCCCCACTCCTATGTAATAGCTCACAAACCACACAAGAAAGGTAACCCGCACTAGGCAAGTCCGGTGCGATGAGCTCAACCCAGAAGACAATCCCCTTGCTTCCACTGGCAAGGGGTTTCGAACTTGAGACCTCCAACATGGAAGTCTCACGCCTAAATCAATGATCATGTACTTGTGGACCAGCTATATACGAGGACATCAATTCAACCATTTACAGAAAACTATCTTCACAGTTGTTATAAAAGACAAAGCTTCAGCAAGAAGAAGTTTTCAATAATGTGCAATCAGAAACATAGACATGAAGCAAAATACGGACATCAATTGCCTCAGGAGTGTTGCATGATCTTAGTAATTCCACATCTAAGACAAATAACCCATCCCGGCACTTCGGTTAATCACACAAAAACAACATATCATGTATAATCCCACTAATGAGATTTGGGAGGGTAGAGTGTACACAAATGTTAGAGAGATTGTTTCCGACGGCTCAAGAAACTTGGGGTAATTAGAGCTATAATAATAACATAGGTGAGTTCACAAACCATAAAATCCATGCATTAATGTTCAAGCACCATATTTCACAATTGCACAAAAAATGATAGATATCCTCCACCGTATTTCAATTCAATCATACATATGCTTTCAAATTATCTCCTGTGCTATTCCTCTAAAAACTTAACAATCAAAACCTAATTACAGTTCACCATCAATCAGTTTGAAAAACACGCAGCACAAACTAAACGTTCACATCTTTCCGTAAACACACATTTGCTCTTCGTATGAAGAACTAATGACTCTGGTAACAGAAAACATAAGTATAACTCCGAATACATGTTTCTCAGCGATAATTCAACAACAATCGAATCAGAACATGGCAGTCAACTTACAAATTGGGAACAAAATGTGGCTCGAAACCGGAATCAGTGGAGCACTTTCCGATGCCGGGGGATTTGGCGGCGACCTCCGGTGACCAAATTCGTCGTCGTCGAAGAAGTGTAGAGAGTAGGAGCGGACCAAAAGAGAGAAGAAAGGAATGGCGGGTTAGAACTATAATAGATCCGAACCTATGGATATAATTGGAATATTGAGAAGTAAAGGAGGGTAGTTTCGGTAATTGAAGTCATAGAAGTTGTTTTTTAGTAAAAAATATTTTTAGGATAATAAATGAATTTTTTTTAATTTTTTTTTTTGTTTCCCAAGATATTCCCAACCCGACAGGTCAAGGACTAATCTTTTACGGATCTGAGCTTCATTTAAGATTTGGGATCAATATAATATGTGTTTGAAGATGAAAGGACATAATTAAAGTAAAAGGTTATTTCTCAAATTTATATTTTTTACTTTTTATTAAGAAACATTTGCTATTTTATTAGGAGACTCCTATTTTGAATTAGGGGGGTAAAAAATCGAACCGATGGATAAATCAAATCGAAAAAATATTATTGATTTATTGTTATCGGATTATTGAGTTATTGGGTTAACGGGTTTTTAAGGGTTTTACAAGAAAAAATTATCAGGTTATCGGTTCGATTTTGATTTTTAGTATTGGGTTATTGGGTAAATCGATAATCCATTAAAACTATATAATTTACAACTTTATCCCTTCATAAATATTAAATATTCATAATTTAACATCACTTGATACTAAATCGATACTCGTAAGTCGTGTATTTGCTTAATTTTCAATGTATGATCCTTCCGTTGGAAAGTAAATTAGAATATGAGGTCAAAAATTGCATATTATTAAGTTTAAGTGCTCAATTGATTTGTTCGTTTTACTACATCTCATCGGATTGTGTCAAATTGTTAGAGAAGTCACATATTTATTTTATGAGTATTTTCTTATTGGGTAAACCAAAAACTAAACCTCTAAGGACCAAAAACCGATAAATCAAAAATCGATAAAAAATATCTTATTGATTTAGCATATTAAAAAATTGAAAATCGAGAAACCAAACCGATAATACATAAAATGGAACCGAACCGACCGATGCACATCCCTATTTTGAATGTTCAAAATTTTCACTTCCAATTTCTCACTCCTTTTCATTTGGTGGTATTAGTAATACATAATATTTAATATCATCAGTGTAAATATGTAAAAGATAAAAATATCTTTCAAATTCTTTTACACTTTTTTTATCAAGCTATGAACACGAGATAGGCGATTTAAGGGGGAGAGAGTCGGTGGGCCTGCCTTTTCAATCAATCTCTAGTCGCTCAGTGCCACTATTGGTGTGAATTGTAAGGAGTCTTGGTCTCGAGTCAAGTTGGGGCATCATTTCGAACTCATAACGAGAATAAGTGCACCGCAAGACCAGACAAGTTGCTCCCCCCGTAGCGACAGCATCTAACTTTTTAGTTAAGTCATTTCCTAAGCTCATTTTGTTGATTTTATGTTCTATATTTGTAGCTTTGCACTAGTTAATTTATTTAAATAAATTAGCTTACAACTTCTATTTATTTGTGAATTCATATTTGTATGATATAAAAAAAAGAAAAAAAAATTATCATGCCAAAATTGAAAAGAAGTCTTGGAGTAACTAATAAAGTTATTGTCATGTAACCAAGATGTCACAGATCTAAGCCTTGAAAACAGCTTCATTGCATAAATGCAAAGTAATGCTGCTTAAGACGCATATAATAGACCCTTGTGGTCAGGCCTTTCCCTGAACCCTACGCATGGCGAGAGCTTCCGTGCACCGGACTTGCCCTTTTATCATATCAAATTTTTACATTAACAAATCATGTATGCTTTCACAAGTAAGATCTGAAGAAGTTGAGAATGCATACCTTATCTCTACCCTTGTGTGGTAAAGAAGTTATTTCTAATAACCAACTAAATTTTACATTATTAGTTGGATTTTCAAGTATTGAGCCATGTTTTGCTTTCAAAAAAGCTAAATAAGATGGAGATAGTACAATCTGTCCTGTCTTAAGCCTAACACATTGCACTATGCAAAAATAAAGTACTATTTAGAGTAAAATACAACCAAGAAGAACACACAAAGCCCAAATCAATGGATCCATCTTTTTGTCTCAAGAATGGAAGATATAATATGGTCTTTAACACCAACTCAAAGTTCATCCTGCAACAACAAAAAAAGAGTAGCAACATCATTTATGGTACAAGTAGGGGTGTACAAAAATCGAACTGACTAATAAATCCAACCAATAAAAACATTATTGGTTTATTGTTATTGGATTATTAGGTTATCGAATTTTTAATGATTTTGAAAAAAAAATTATTGGGTTATCGGATCGATATCGGTTTTTACTATTAAGTTATTGGGTAAACCGATAACCCAATAAGATTATAATAATTTACTATGTTACCCCTTTGTATATATTAAAATATTAGTAATTTAATAGTAATAAGCCACTATAGCAATACTTTACATATTTTAATCGTTATAGTACTTAAGTGATTAGTTATCCACTTTAGTATTTTAGTTTGTAATTAACTAATTATAGCTTTTGCAAGTTTGCAAACATAATTTTCGTAATCTATCTGTTTTTTATTAATACAAATTCTCATTATCATTCTTATCGGGTAAACCGAAAACCGAACCGTTAAGAACTTAAAACCGATAAATCGAAAACCGGTAAAAATTATTTTATTGGTTTCTTAATGGTTTAGCATATTTAAAAATCAAAAATCGATAAACCGAACCAATAATGTACAAAATTGAACCGAACCGATCGATACACACCCACGAGAAAACATGAGTTGATGTGCATTATAAAGAGAATCTCCAAACGTTTATTATTTCTTTTCTATGGTGCTCAGTCTCTTAAAAAATGTTGCAGGAGTATGTTGGACAATCCAACATGGGCGCGACAACATTTTGGAGAACGGGCGGGGGCAGAGAGTTGGAAGAAAAAGAACAGCTTATTCAGAACTTACATGATCATAGTCATCGTAATCATGGCGATAGCGCTGCAAAACAATAAATTTGACAGAAATGGTAAAACTATATTTCAACAGACAGAATTACTGAGCAAAAAACGAGACATCAGAAGCTGCTACTGGTTCTAATTAATGCTTATTGAGCAAACCAAAGGCATAAGTTGGGGACAACTTATGATCTTTTTAGCTTAAAAGCTAGTTGAGTTTGAAATTTATCAACAAAAGGAAGACAAACTTGTCAAAGATAAACTGTATAGGCAAAGTCATGATCAGCTTCACTCTGAATCATTTGAAGAAATTAAACGAGCAGTAAGATAGTCATAGAAATTGAAGCCCGAGTAGCTATATTTTGGAACGAGGAAGGGATTACAAACAAAATTAGGAAGCAATTGCGCAAGGGAAAAAGCGAGTAAACGATGGCAGAAAAGTGAAAGGGAAGAAAAGCACAGAGCATGTTAAGTTCAGAGACGTGAAAAACTAACCCTCTTGTATCTATCTCTGTGCCTGTCCCTGCCCCTATCTCTATCCCTTTCTCTTCTCCTCCTTTCACCTTCTTCTCTTGCTCTTTGGGCTTCCTGAAAATTCCAGCTATTTTAGCACTTGTGCCCGAAAAGACACAATATATTAAATAACAGCATAATACATAAACAAACACTCAACCTTGGCCTATGTTGGCAATTGGGTACATGAATTTTAAGAGTGCATATCTAGTACACCTCAATTTGATCTCAACGGCACTAACACTCCAACTTGTCCCCACCATATCTCGTAAACATATGATGTTGACTTGACACATAAATTTTTTATTTTGTAAGTTGGAGTGTTCAATTGACACAGTGGAGACGAGTTGAGGTGTCTAGATGTGCATACTCAAAGTTAGAATTTTTGTTTATGTATTATGCCATAAATAAATGAAAACATGATACCAACCTCTTCCTCTTTTGCTTTTCTCACTTTCTCCGCTTCCTCAAAAGCCTCCTTTTCAGCCTGTAGATATTCATTTCAAAAAATCTGAGTGTTAAAGAAGCAATAAGCTAGCACCAGCTAACATAGGATGAGGGATCAAGGGCAGACCTCCTTATTAGCAAAGACATTCTCAATCACTTTCTTTGCATAATCAGGTTCATCACATATCAGTACGTTGTCAAATAGAGAACCTGCCTTCACCTGTGGTAAATGACAAAGCACAACACTACATCACCCAGAGGGGGATTCACGACTTGAAGCTTATGGATTCCTACAATCTCAAATTAATATATAATAATAACTGGGCAGTCAAATGTTTATAGATATTTAGTGGATTTATTGATATATATATACAGGGCCCGGTAAAAACTACTGGTTCTCGTGAACCTGTACGATTTGCTCTAAATCCGCCACTGGCGTCATGCATTCTAACTTCATAGAGTGTGAAAAGATGACATTATACTAGTTCGGACTACTAATCATACCTGCCAAACTTCGAATCCAACATATTTGACTGGCTTCATCACATAGAGATCAGGATCATCTTCAAACTCTAGAGAGAGAGAGAGAGAGAGAGAGAGAGAGAGAGAGAGAGAGATTCATTTCACTGGCATGCATATTCAAATGCATCTCAATACAAATGCATACGTTCATTACCTGGATTGTCGATCCAAGGGGTCTTCCATTTACCTTTATAGTTAGGGTTCTTTACTTTCTGAGACATAAGATATACTTGTTAAGTAGATATTCCAGTGAAAAGTTGCAGAATTCAAGCTTCATAATTAGCAACCAGAATGATTTTCACAAACCTTTCGTTTCCATGGACCCTTATATGCTGGATTAGGAATTTTTGGTGGTCTCCAGATGCCATCCTCTTCATCATCCCAGTGAGCAGGCTAAAAAAGGAAAGCAACTTTGGAAGTTTAGCAAAAACTGGGAAGATATAAGTTCATTGGTGCAAGCAGGCCTCTATCGTGTCTCAAATGATGATAGCATATGAAAAGACAATGAAGTAGTTGTCCACTTTCCCCTCCGTACCTCCGTTTCTACAAGTACAGAAGGGGAACTAAAGAAACCTGCTAAGGCTAGATGACCGTCAAGTACATCACTTGTGATAAAATTAGTTCTACAAAAAACATGAGTTGTTGTAGTGCTATAACAGAGAAATTATTTGAGCAAACTACATGTGAATGAATAAAAATCAGAATGGAGGACAAGAATAGAAAGTTCACTGCCAAGAAATAAAAAGATTGATTATAAAACTAGAGAAAAGAGTCTTTCAGAATAACCATATCTCAGACGCAGCAATTGCAATCATCAATCACACAGCTGATAGTATAACAGTGCACATTAAAGCCTGCTGAACTAACCTTTTTAGCTTTTGGGTCAGGGATCTCCCTTGGAATAGAGTCATATCCCTGGAATAAAAAGTAGTGCAACAAGAAAAATTTAAAAACCAACTTGAAGCCTAAGAAAGTGAAAAAAAACTGATTAAATGTGCAGTATGAACTACCTCCGGTTTGACCTCGTTTGGATCCTCTATATATTCTCTATCATCCCAATCTGCAGGCTATAAGCAATGGCAATCAAATAAGTCATTACTGAGCAGAAAAATATCAGAAATCTTTACAAAATAGTTAAGCGAATTGAGTTTAGAGGCATAAACAAGTTCAGCCTAAAGCTTTAACATTCTCCTACAATACCTTTTTCGCATTTAAATCTTTAATTTTTCGAGGAGGAAAGATATCCCAGTCTGTATACATGCTTCCAGAATCCCTTTCTCGGCCATCAATCCAGATGCTGTATGATGCATCAGGTCTAAGAATGAATGTGTAGAAATGGGTTAATTTGTCCGTTTCACATTGCAAATCTTTTTTTATTGGATAATTCTGGCCTTGGTAGGAAAGTATAACATGAAGTTTCTTCGTCTGTGTACCACAGATATCTGGTCCAAACATCATACTGCAGAAACAAAGACATCGTAAATTAAAGCAGAAAAAGTACATACCATGTAAACAATTTACCATTACAACTATATACTTCAACCAATTTACAGTAACTACTCAGTTCCAGATACTGATCATTAAAAATTGACCAATGTGAGATGAGTATCCGAACTAACAACCGCTTACTAATCAGGAAAATAAGAAAACTGAAATTTGACGAATGTTAGATGTGTAACTGAAATCACAATTCCCACAATCCTTTTTACTAATTAAGGTCATCGACATGCTGGCTTGGTGCACTTCCGGATAAAAGAAAAATTGACGCTAAGTAGTGATATTTTACAGAATTAAGCTCAGGCAGATGATTAGTCTGTCTCTTAAAAGAAAAAAATTTAACATCAGAAACAATGTGTGTATTTCCCATTTTTCAGAAACCATAACCTGGGGCTGTGAGACAAATTAGTGACAGCACACAAGTAAATCTTATGAAAATCATGCCTAAGCACCTCTTAAATTCTCGCAGTTGCGGGATATCTTAAAGTGAGAGAGAGGAAGTTCACATGCAAAAGGTAGCAATAAAAAACCTGTAAGGGGTGTCTCCACCAAATTTCTTCTGGTTGACATATCCAGAGAGAAGCTTTATATAGCCTCCACCACACTCGATGTCTTGCTCAAACTTTATAGAGTACTGTACAACCAGTGTTCTGTTCTTGTTACTAAATTCTGGTATCTTAGCAGAGATGGCAAAATGTTTGGCATCGCCATACGTCTGAATACCTAAAAAATCACAAATCACAATCTTATGTGGTAAGTTCCCAGGGTCAGAAACAAACATGCCCCAACAAGAACAGAACACAAGCTAAAAGCAAGTGAAATATTTGTATCATGCACACAATGAATCATCTTAGCATACACAATCCCAGTACTTGCCGGTTGTCTTAATACATGTCTTAACATAAAATTGTACAAGTCATTTTATATTGCAATATAGTAAGTAAACTAAGTGGTGAAGTGTGTGAGCTAAGTATTTGAAATATAAGAATACAGATGAATAGTCCAACTAAAAGTTTGTTTTACACACATGACAACTTCCAAAAAACTGATACGAGTCGAACCTTTATCATCAGGATCACCAGGCCATTTCCCAGCTGTATGCTTAAAGGAGCCTGCTTTCCCTTCACTCTGTTTCCAGTCAGACTTCACCCATCTGCTCCGCCAATCATCTTTTTAAACAACCCAATATGGAAAAAATAGCATTATCAGTGTATAATCACAGTAAAACAACAACAACAATATACCCAGTGGGGTCTAAAAATGATTCTTTTCATACCATTCACAGAAATATTGGAACAAGAAAGCTCAAATATGAAACTAACAAGTACCACTAACAGAAGCAGAAATAAACAAAATTAAATGGACAATTCCTTTAAAGAAAATTCTGGGGTCTAAACAACAGTATCTAAAAATCGAATCTTTTCATACCATTCTCACAAAAAAAAAATGGAACAACAAGCTAATATATGAAACTATGCAGTACAACTGACAGAAGCAAAAATAAATAAAACCAAATGGACAATTCCCTTAAAGAAAAATTCTAGGGTCTAACCAAAAGTGTCTAAAAATTGATTCTTTTCATACCATCCACAGAAAACTGGAACAAGCAGCTCAAAATTAAACTATGAAGTGCCACTAACAGAAGCTGAAATCAAACAACCAAATGAAAGTTCCTTTAAGGAAAGATTATGGGGTCTAACCAAAAGTTGATTCTTTGCATACCATTCAAAGAAAAAATGAAACAAGAAGCTAAAATATGATGTAGCACCAACAGAAGAAGAAATAAGCAAAACCAAATGTACAACTCCTTTAAAGAAAAATTCTAGGATCTAACCAACAGTATCAAAAATCAATGATTTTCATATTCACAGAAAAATTAAATAACATGCTCAAATTTGAAACTATGAAGTACCATTAACAGAAACATAAATAAACAAAACCAAATGGAAGTAAAGTGTCTAAAAATTGATTCTTTTGTCATACCATTCAAAGAAAAAAGGGAACAAGAAGCTCAAATATGAAACTATGAAGTACCACTAACAGAACAGATATTAAAAAATCAAATGAACAATTCCTTTAAAGAAAAATTCTGGGGTCTAACCAATAGTATCTAAAAATTGAATCTTTACATACCATTCACAGAAAAATGGAAAAACAAGCTCAAAACTTAAACTATGAAGTACCACTAAAAGAATCATAAAACAATAATTAGTACCATCAAATTGTTCTTCAAAGAAGATCTCAGATAATGAAGATGAGATGAATGAAAAGAGTAACAAAACTAACAGAAATGATTCAACTGAGAAGACTAGAAGTAGACTTTTTCTTTTTTCATTCTTGGAAAGAGCCATTTTGCTCAATGTGGGAATTCTGTGGTCATTGGAATAATTATAGAAAGTTGGTTTAAAATTTAGACCTTGACTTTACTTTAATTACACAATCGCCCTACTCGTTTCTCCCGTGTTTTCAACTTTATTTGAAATTATGGATGACAATGGGCGCGGGGCGAATTGAGCTCAATTCGTAAAATTTTTTAATTATTTTATTTTGCATGATAATTTTTTTTAATTTTTCACCTGTCTTGCATCATTTCATATAGACCCGTCTAATATAAACTTAGCCCACTTAAATTTAAAGTTTTTTTTATTTTTTAATTGAATTTAGTTTTTTTCGGTTAATTAACATCTCAACAACTAATTAACTATTTTTAGTTGACATTTTAATAATTATTTTTTAATCATTACTTAAAAGTTTCTAATTAATATTTTAACAACTAACAATTTACCGGACACATCTCGTTTAAATTTTAGAAAAAAATTAAATTAAGTCAATATTTACAACAACAACAACAACATTACCCTCGATGCCTCAAAGGCTCCCGCCCATTGCGGGGTAAGGGAGGGTCGGATGTACGTAGCCTAACCTCTATGTTTAAAAACATAGCACGACTGTTTCCGGATGACCCATGACGAGTGTCGAAAGTTGCATTGACTAACTGCTACTTCACAATTGAAAGAAGTGCAGACAATTTAAAGAGTCATTTTGCTTTATTCCATCATATCCCAAAGACAAAAAATAGTGAATCTTTGGCTCCATCTGAGATTGATGAAAATTTTATATCTTTGATTTTTACTAATTGCAAAACTTTAATTTTTTCAAATTCTTATTTGATTTTTTAAACCCGCAACCCGCCCCACATTAGTTTTAAAAATAGTTAGAGAATTCGCAGCAAAAAGAGAGCGAGTGAGGGAGTAGGGGGGAGACCCCTTTTCTCCACACAAAAAGGAGATTCGGCCACTTCAACTCATTCCGCACTCACATAGCTCTAAACCTGTCTAGCCTTGTTGTGTTCCTATTTGAAATTATTTTTTAAAAAATTTCGTCTCAAAAATAATGTTATAAATTGTGTAACATAATATAAATTATAATAACTAATAATTTAATAAGAAAATTTTAAAAAAATTGATTGACTTTCTAAATTTTATATGCACAGTATAAATTTGAACAAAATAAATAATATATATTATTTAAAATTCATATAAAATATATGATAAGTCATAATAATTAACAACTTAATTTTTTTAAAATATATATAAAAATCTATTAGTGTCACATAAATCGAGATTAAAAATATATATATGGGTCCGTGCCTGGTTAACTTTTTAACTGAACTAAATATTTTCTCTATTTAAATTAATTGCTACTATTTAATTTTAAAAAAATTAGAAAAATTTATAAATTTTATGATCTC
>JAABOM020000092.1:25746826-25757568 GCA_011800125.2 Solanum clarkiae
AAAAAATTATTTATTTAATCATTTACTCATAAATCGTATTTATGGAGTGCAATTTATATGTAGTGTATAACACTCTTAATTTTTTTGAAAAAAATTATTTATTTAATCCCTTACTCATAAATCACGTTCATGAAATGAAATGGATTATGTGTAATATAATATATTACACTCTTAGTTTTTTAACTAAAAAAATTATTCATTTAATATTTTACTCACAAATCACATTCATTGAGTGTGATTTATGAGTAATGTATAACACTTTTAGTGTTTTACTGAAAAAAATTATTTATTTAATCATTTTCTCATAAATCACATTCATAAAATGCGATTTATATGTAATGTATCACACTCTTAGTTTTTACTTGAAAAAATTATTCATTTTATTATTTACTTATAAATCACATATTCATGGAGTGCAATTTATATGTAACGTATTACATTCTTAGTTTTTCAATTAAAAAAATTATTCATCGTATCATTTACCTATAAATGGCATTTTAAGTCATACTAGGTTTTAGCAAACTCCAAAACACCAGCTGACGATACTGACGAAAACAGTGACGGAATTCGCTGGCGACAATGCTCAGCCTCTGGCTCATCTCCGATGATGATATCGTCGTCAAGAATAGCGTAGCGTGTAAAAGGAACTCCTACATATACTTGGGCTGCTATATACCAAATCATGAAATGGAGAGTTAATGCGAAAGCAGGTCAAGCTCCGCAAAAGCCCAACGGGGCCATAAGGAAACCGCATTTTATTAATGCCTTTTATGAGTAAAAAGTATACTACCTTTTTATGGCCCATTTTAAAGACTTCTTCTTTATGTCCTCTTTCACATCTCTCTTCCAATGGCGGCTAGGAATGCATTGTTGAAGTACCTTAGAGTTGAATCTCGTCTTCCACAACGACTAGAACTCCAAAACTATGGATTTATTGGAACCCCATTTGCCAATTTGCTCAAGCGTCACTTCTCAGAGGAGGTTAGGGGGTCATTTCTTGATAAGTCTGAAGTGACCGATCGTGTGATTCATTGTGTTAAGAACTTTCCAAAACTCGACCCATCGAAGGTATTTTTTTATTCAATCTTTTGAATTAGATTGTTGTTATTTTGTTTGTAGTGAAGCAAGATTTCTTTTTTTTTTTTTACTGTTAGAATGAAATGAGCTGGGATAGAATGAATTGGTTTTATGTTATGATGTATTGATTGATTTTAGTTGTGGGTCAAGCATTTGAGAAGTTTCCTGGAAACAGCCTACCCATTTCTACGAGGTAGTGGTAAGCTCGGCGTACATTTTACCCTCCAAAAACCCGGGATCCACTGGGTATGTTGTTGTTGTTGTATTGTTGTTGTCAAGCATTTGAAAAGATGTTATGCTTGTTTGGGTGTTTGGTTAATTCCAATTTAGGCATGGGGGGGTTCTTGTTTTAGACTTCTTATTGGGGGTTTGCTACATTGGATTAGAAAGAGATGAGCTTCTTGTTGTTCTTTTGGGTTAAATCAGTTTTGGCATGGGGAAGGTTTGTTTTAGACTTTCTATTGGGAGTTTGCTGCATTGGATTACAAAGATATGAGCTTCTTGTCGATATTTTTTAGTTATATTAGTTTGGCCATGGGAAAAGTCTTGATTTTTAGACTTTGTATGGTGAGTTTGCTACGTTGAACTAGAAAGATATGAGATTTTTGTTTTTCTTTTTTTTTTTTTGGTTAATCAGTTTTAGGCATGTGGGAAGGCTTGTTTTACATTCATTCTCGGATGCTTATGTATTGTCTATTTCTGTGCTTGCTGCTTCTTTGGATTTTGGAGAGCTGATGTATGCGTTTAAGCTAGAAAAGTATACACCCTGTGCAGTTTCTTTTTGGGGTTATATTTTTGGATATGGGCTCTGCACATGTGAGCTTCACATAGTTGGGATGCACATAAAGGAGAGTTGGGTGTGTCATGTGTGTAGATGGCCAGTGGAATGATAGTCAAATTATGATGAGTTCCAATTCATCAGGACGTGCCTTACCTAAACCCACGTCAAAATGAGTTTAGATAGAGCATAACGATTAGAGGCTGCATAAAGACAATGACACTATTTAGTATTGACGTGGATTTGATTGATTGATTAGTTGATAGAAATCGCCTGATAATAGAGTTGTTTGGAAGTAGGGAAAGAAGGAGCCTACTCAATTTATGAAGAAGGATTAAAGAAAAATGGAATTAAATCAAAGTAAACATTTTTCTTTTGTAATACAAAATAAGCATCTGATAATTGAGATTAACAATAGACTCTAGCACTTGCTTATCTTTGTGGTTATGATGAAATGCACTTGGAGGTCATTCGTAAGTACAAACTACCAGAAGAAGTTGAAATCTGGATGACATGTTTGAGAAGTCAAAAACTCCTTATGTTCCTCCTTTTCCAGCTTGCGTGCTTTCTGCAATTTGAATATGTAATATAAGCATAAACCTTGAGGTTTAAAGATGCATCTTTCTTCATCCCATATCGTGTGCCCAAATGCCCAAATTTATCAGAGTAGAAGCAATGGCCATTCCTCCATCCCATATTTTTTCATTTAGAATGTCTACGATCTTGTAGTTTGTCTCTAGCTCTATGCAATTAGAAGAAAGGTGGCAAAAGAGAGAACAATCCTAAGAAACTTGGTCGTTGGCTGGTAGAGAGGATATGTTCGAATCACTTGATAGACGTAAGATGGAGACCACATGGTAAATACCTGGAATACTAGGATGTATACCTTTGCCAGATTTCTATCAGGGTGATGTTATTTGAAATAGACGTAAGATGGAGACCACATGGTAAATACCTGGAATACTAGGATGTATACCTTTGCCAGATTTCTATCAGGGATGCCACAAGGATATCTTGTGTTTGCTGATGTTATTTGAAATATTCTGACCTTATTACATTCTGCTGTTTGATTTTACTACTCATGCTAAGGTTTGAAGTGCTATAGCTCACTTTGTTAATTCTGCTACTATAATGCAACCATATCATGGTATACTTTTTATTTCGTCCCAGTTAGTCTAGGATGTGGCTTTGTTTTAAGATTACTTTAGGTTGTTTTAACATTTTCTTTAGTCTTACTACTACACTAAGGCATGTTCTTTTGCATCTACCACCTGCAGGTTACCTCAAATGCTCACTTCAAGAATGATCTCGGTTTAGATAGTTTAGACACTGTGGAAATTGTTATGGCCCTTGAAGAAGAGTTTGCATTTGAGATTCCTGACAATGAAGCTGATAAGATTAGCTCCATTGATCTAGCTGTTGATTTCATTGCATCTCATCCCCAGGCTAAATAAAAGGGGCAAACAAGCCTCGAGTTTGCTCTTCGTTTTGACTGTGTTGGCCTGTGGTTAAATGTATGACTTCAGGTCTGCTCGTTTAAGTTTCGGATAACTCATAATGAAGACAATCACGTTTTAGTTATTGGCTCTGATGCCTATACGGATAGGAATTTCATTTTTTTGAAATAAATGAACTGCAGGATACCACTTGTTTGAATTAGATTTTTGGAAATGGATAAAATGTTCTCCTATCTCATTTTGTGGTGTAGTTGATGTTGCAATTGTCCATACATTGCTCAATGATGAAATCAGTTGCTGCAATTTAGAAGTGAAAGAAATCAGAAAAAGTCATTTAGTATGGAACATGCATGATAAAGGACCAGTTAACACCTATTTGGTGTTTTATGTGATTTGCCAATCGTGAACAAGTTGTCGAGTGTTGCATGTGTGCTTAGTTAAAGACCAAAAACGTGACATTGATTTTATAATTTTGACACCGTAACATTTAATATCATAGCTGTGAAAACAGCCTTTCATAGAAATGTAGGATAATAATGCCTAAAAATAAGTCTTTCCTAGGGTTTATAGCGAGAGCTTAGTACACCAAGCAATGCTGAAAAGATCGGCTTCTTTCTCTGTAATTCGTTTAAGGATTGAAATCTATGACATGCGCTTAACTCACGCTTCACAAGTTATATCTTCCCAAAGACTTGAGTGGTCTTCTTCACCTTATTCATGTTAGGTGCAATGAGAAGTGCACTAAAATTGAATAAAAGTAGATAAAACATAGATTGATTATAAGTAGTCATGTATAAACTCTGAAATGCATGTTTCCAGCGTAGCCCCAAAATGGAGAGTTTCCAGTACAATCAGTCACCAATTTATTGTTTTCATGCAAGAAGATGAACATATACCAGCTCTAATGAAACAAAAATAGGAAAAAGTTTGAAAAATTAACAAATCATGGAACAATCCTTTGTGGATCGCGAGGGTAAAGTGAGGTCTTGCGAATGTTGTTGAGAGCACAGAAAAGCATCACCACACGCTCCAATCCAACTCCAAATCCACCATGAGGTGGTGCACCATACCTTCAACCGGCCAAACACAAAATCAGGTATAAATATCAGTAGAAATGGATGCACAATTTGAACTTGATAAGTCCAACCTTTGATATTCAACACTCAACTTTCAATATATTTAGTGATGTTTTACATTTATAATTGAGCTTTGTATGAGTTCAGTTGAACCCATCAGTTGTTTGAGAAGTGCCATTGCAAACATATCAAACAGCAAATGCATGATGATCTGAGCAAGGCATACTTGGCAAGATATGTGAGCAAATAGCTGAAAACTTTGCAAACATATCTAACAGCAAATGCATGATGATCTGAGCGGGCATACTTGGCAAGATATGTGAGCAAATAGCCGAAAACTTGGCTTGAATTCATTGAATATCAATCTCAGAGACTTAAGAAGTCCAAGAATCTCAAGTGGTTCCTAAGCTTAGGTTTACCTAAATTCAGAAATATAATACTGATTCTTCACAGATTTTCATAAGCACTGAAGTATGAAACACATGGACGATACAACAGAAAATGGCTGAATTGACACTCCACAAAGGAAAAGTTGCATTCCACGATTGTTTCACTTCCCTTTCCAAAATGGCTCTACGGCCTTGATCCAATTGTGACTTATTGGCTGTTTCTTTCAGAAAGATAACCTTCACCAAGGGTTGATTAAATTTCATGTTCAAGCAAAATAATGGACATTGAATTAAGTATTAGCGAACTACAGGCTAAAAAAAGCCACACAAAACATTCAGTTATAAAAGTCTACTTTGTTTAACAAAAGAAAAGAACAGTCCTTGATGAGAAGAGAGTTTCATCTTTTATGCACTGATAAAACACAGAATTTTCGTACTATATGCTCACGTAAAAGCCAGTTAGAGGTAACTTTCTACGGCAATCATGACTCCAGAAATGTATGTATGGCATTTCTCTCAATGTCTAAAGAAATAGAAGAAAAGAAGAAATGCTTGTAACTTGCAAACTTTGAATTCAATGACAATCATTTTTCCAAGCAAAGATGATTTTGTAATAGTTTGATAATGTGTATTTAACATATATGGTCTTCGTTGTTGGCACTCAAAAAAGATTATCAGTCGACAAAACCGTGACTGAAGTTTTTGAATTTCTTTTTGGAATTTCTGGATTTGACTGAAGCTTTACAAATATAGAAGACAAACTGAATAGCAAAGAGAAATACCGGAAAGAATCTATATATGTTGATATTGTCTTCACATCAATTCCACACTCCCCAGCACGTTTTTCCAAGAATTCAGGAACATGGACACGCTGAGCTCCTGAGATAATTTCCTCCCCTGCCAAAAAGGCAATCAAAAAATGTAATCATGTCATCTTTTCAATCGAAGAAAGGGGAAGAAACATTATTTCCAAACACATCAAAATTTGTTTTACTGCATCAGAATTTCCAGTGACTTTGTCCTTTAAATTTCTAGAACCAAAAAGCTAATCAAATTGAGGTACAATAAATATGCAAGCTAATGGATCACTAAAAGAAAGCCTCAACAAAAGAGAGGGCAGGTTAAGAAAAGAAGCCTCAACAAAAGAGAGGGGAGATGTCAGCAAACATATTTTTATCCCTTAAAAAAAATTTACAAAATTCCATTAACAAAAGCAGAAAGGTTCGCGAGGAATGGGATTGTTCCCCCTAATGCAATAGGTCAAGAAAAACACACTCCAGCAACCAGGATGAGATAAAGGACATAACTCAAGTCAGCATATTCTCATTTCTCAAGATAAAAAAGCACGTCCTAGCCAACAAATTGGAGGAACACATTCAGCTAAATATTCCAACCTAGAGCTACATGTCAAGAAAAGCTGAATTCTGAGCACGGCAATGGAAACTACAGAAAAATTGAAAATTGTTAAGAGCTGTTCCTTTTTTAAGAAATGGAAAAAAAAAAAACTACCTAGACACACTATACTTCACTCAAAAAATTAAACATCCATCTGCTCACTATACATATTTGGAACTAGGAACATGTGACTCAAATTACATCTTACCCATCAAAAGAAAATAAAATCATTTTCTCACAATATTAAGAAACTCGTGACTTAAATACCTCTGATAAAGACATCAAAAGAATTGCTGTAAGATGGATTGTCGTGACAAGGCATTGTATAAAACGGACGAACAGCCAGTGGATACTTGTGAAGTATATAGAAATCAGTTCCATACCTGAAGAAACAAGGGAAAACAGAAAATTAACTCATGACCATCACACAAATTAGGAAATCAAGAAAGAAAAGGCTGAATGAGAAGAATGGAGTTTTTATTGTTGGGAGAGGAGTTATTAATTACTTGTCCTTAACAAGCTGCCCAAGCTTTCTTTCTGATTCTGTATTTAGGTCCCCAAGAGGATCAACTTCAACACCAGCTTCCTGTGAAGCAGAAGAGCATGAAAAGGTTAGACTCGCAATAGAGACGACAATGGGAAGGGAAACAGCAGGTTTCCTCCGCAGGAAAATGACATCCAGGGTATGGGGTTGAGAAAGGGAATAGCAAGGAGAGCCCAGAAGTTTTCCCATAAACTATAACTTCCGCTATGTGCACATTGACAATTGCAACAATTTTTTTAGATGATCTAGACATCCATTTGAGCCAACCTTTAGGACCAAATATCCTTCAGAACTCAGGAATAGTGGGCCCCACCCCTCTACCCCTACTCTACTTAAATGTCAAGCTTAGTTTGCATGATGCAGGGCCGAACTGTGACCTGAGTCACATGACCCTCAACAACTTGTATTAAGCCCTCGGAGAGCAGTTACACTTTTTGACAACACTGATGCAATTGCCTGCTAAATTATCAGTTGGGACTCGATTGGCATGGAAACTAACAATGTTCAAGCACATGAATAGGACTTAAATTATTAGTTTAGAACTTCTGCATGCAACCATAGCCCATTGTCAAATTGTTTACTACATGTTCCCCTTTTTCCTAAATTTATATTACTTTTGCACTTGAGATTGCTCCTTTTTTTCAGTATGGAAGAAGTTGATAGTAACAGAATGCTTTCCTGTTACAACTTAATGATTTCTTTAGACAACGTCCAATTTCTACAACAAACATTTACCTTTAGCATTTGAATCCCCTCTGGAAATGTAAGTTGTAAGGTCTTTCGCAAATACTGCATTCTCAATCAAACAAATAATTACTACCTCTGCAGAAAAAAGATACAAGTTGCAATTTAAGTAATTTGCTTGTGGGTATGTAAGTCACTGCCACAAGCAATAAGGTTTCCCTATTTCCAAGAATAAGCAAATGAATGTAAAAAGGAACAAGTCAATCTGTGGAAGTTAAGCAATCATAGGTAGCATATTGATCATTGAAGTTGAGCCTAGTGACCTTCAGAGGTTCAAATGGGTATTGCTTTCCAATGGCTTCAAGTTCCTTTTTACATTTCTCATTCAAGCTATCAAACATGGCCACAAACAAGCGATCAACAATATCCATGACCTGCAATAGTAGACTTCATATTGTAATATCCAAAATAAAAATACACTTCATATTGTACTTACAGAAGCAGTTGGCAATTTTCTAGGAGGCTTTAGCATTCCATACCTCTGAATAGTGTTCCTTAATCTCCATTTCAACATCAAGACCTGTGAACTCACACAGATGTCTATGTGTGAACGAATCTTCTGCCCTAAAGACGGGGCCAACTTCAAATACGCGGCCAAAGTCACCACATATTGCCATTTGTTTGTGAAGTTGAGGTGACTGCGCTAGACATGCAGGTTGACCTTTATAATCTAATCTGAAAACAGCTGAACCTCCTTCACTGGACCCTCCAATCAATTTCGGAGTGTGGATTCCTACAAATCCTTCAGAAAGCAAAAACTGCCTGAATATCTGCATATTAACCAGATAAAATTAGCTCATCACTTATAGTTTGCCAGGACTCAATAGAAATGTAGGGAAAAATCTAGCAACTTCTTTCTTTTTGTTCAACAATCAACAAGTTCTCCTTTATTATCACCAGAAAGTGACTGGAACCACCATCTGAATCACTTCTACATTAAAAACATAATAAGGATAAGAATACGATACTGTGACAATGTACAAGCAAGGAAATATGCACAATGTCTAGAAACAGTGACACTAATTCCATTATATGGTGGATAGAGATGGTAAAAGATTACCATATATCTTTGTGGCTACATCTCAAGAAAAAACGAATCTACCAGTTTTTGAAATGCCAAATTCATAACAAGAATAAATGCAGAAGTGAAAAGAAGATGAAAATTAAAGCGAACATAAAATGAAGTAATTCATATAAATGCAGTTGGATACACTTGAACATTAGCTAACATTAAACTTAAAAAGTCTTTTTAATTCTCCCACCTAAATACACTAAATTTATGCACAAAGGCACCTCTCTCCACTCTATTCTAATTAAATGTCTTTGCAATAGACATTTTCCAACACTAAATAGATGAAATGGAAATATCGGATAGTATAACGAACATTTTCAACTTGACATTGAATGCGGAAGATTCCTTGATTTGCAGGTGTGCGCATGTCTAGTATTCTGAAGTTTAAGCGAGTATCCTGATTTACACGAACAAGCTGCTCTCCTTTCTGCACTTTATAGAAAGATGTCAGTCGACAATCAAAAGGATACAAAGGACATAGACCGCATTAGTCCAGTTTTTGAAATTTAATGGAATCTCAATTTTTGAACCAATTTCAATCTTAAAATTTCATTAAAGCGATAAACCAATTCAGGGAAAGAAAAGAATATACCTCTAAAGCTTGTTCAATCTCCACCTCACTTCTAGCAGCATCCTCAATATTAATCGGCAAAGTGGGCACAGCCCTGTTGACACAATGAAGTTTTCTTATTTGAACTTCCACCTACAGCAAATAAAAAAGCCTAATAAGTACTAGTAGCTACCATAAACAACAAAATAATCAGCATACACAAGAATTCAAAAGATTCTTCTGCACCATTTAGATCAGGTTTATTACATAATAAGGCAACTCCACTATTAATCTTCTCTTATTTATTCTCATTTGCCATGAATCATTTTATTTTGTTTGAAAAGGTACTTTTCAGACTAAAACGTAGAAAAGCTCCAGTGATGTGAACCCTAAAGTTGTCTTAAATGACAAATTATTGATACGAGTTGAGCTTAAACGGAACAGCGAGGATTCATATAGCCAATCTCAACTTATTTGGAATTTAGGCATAGTTGTTGCAGTGTGGGATTAGTGGGTCCAAATGGAGCAAATGGATATTAAGGAGTCATATACATAGGCGAATCTAGCCTTAAACCTACAGGTTCACATGAACCCAGTAGCATTTGCTCAAACCATGTATTTGTATTAAAAATCCACTGCATATATAAATAAATATTTTGACGGCGAACTTAGTCATGTATTACTCCTGATGTCGTGGTAAGAACCCATAAACATAAAAAAAAAATGCATGTCTAAACACAACTTCTTGTTCCCAAGAACACATTTTTTCAAGTTTCTACTTTCAACTTCAAAATCTGTAGCCAAACGGGAGCTTAAAAGACTATATTGAGCATTGAAATAAAACAAGTCCAGTGGAATGGAAATCCGAGGGCTCAATCAAAAACAGTTTTTCTCGATGATTCATATGAGCGACACCAACTTAGTTTCTTTGATAATTGGCCTATCAAGAAGAAAGATAAAATAAAGCAATAAGCTTTTCTGAAAAAGATCTACCTGTTGTTGAGTGGAACCAGTAATTGGCTTCTCCGGTATTGTAACAACACCTTCAACATCAACAATGGACTCTTTGCTCAAACTAGTAGCATATTTCACCATTTGTGGACTAACCAATTCAGGCTTTACAGTCAATACACACTGCACCGTAAATCCACGCTCTCTAACAACAACAAAAGCTATCTTTTTCCCGACGGGTCGAATCGTCTGTACCCTCCCCCGAATCAGGACCACCTGGTCCTTCATTTCCTGCGAGATGGACCCAACTTCAGTCCACTTACGACCCGTCACGGCCTTAGATTGCAGGTCATTCAGCTCTACGTCACCGTAGTTCCCGGAAAGTGGATCGGATTCTTCAATCGACACAGTGGAGACAGAGGCGGCGGCGGCGGCGGCGGCGGCTGCTTCTTGACGGCGGCGCTGGCGCTCCAGCTTGGCGGCTTCTTTTTTGGAGATTTTGTTGCTTCCTTCTTCTTGTGGTTCCATTGGAGATGGATTTGGGGATTTTTCAGATTCCATTTTTTTGAGAAGATTTTAGGGTTTTAGCTGAAAGAAGAAGAAAAAGAACAATTGGTCTACTGGAGTCACACTTACATAATAATAATAATAATAATAATAATAATAATAATAATAATAATAATAATAATAATAATAATAATAATAATAA
>JAABOM020000092.1:25770506-25799812 GCA_011800125.2 Solanum clarkiae
CAAAATAACGAAATCCTAAGGTTGAACTAACTCGACTAGGACCCCAAATATCAGAATGAACTAAAGAAAAAATAGACTCAAAACGACCCTCAACACTACGTGAAAATGTACCACGAGTGTGTTTCTCAAGTTGACACGACTCACAATCTAATGAGGATAAACTAGACATACTAGGCACCTTTTTTTGCAATCTAGATAGACTAGGATGTCCCAAACATTTGTGGATTAGGCCTGGAGTATCTGTTACGGAGCATGCTATGAAGGAATTGGAAGAGGTAAGATAGTAAAGGCCTTGTGATTCATGTCTTGTGCTAATCATCTGCCTCATACTGCGGTCCTGCATAAGGAAAAAATCATCAAAACATAAATGCCACAATGTAACTCCCGCGTCAAATGACTCACAGATGCCAAATTAAAAGGAGAACCAAGAACATAAGGAACAAAATCTAAGGTGACAGAAGGTAAAGATTGGGCTTTTCCAATGCCTTTTGGTTTTGTCTGGATTCCATTGGCCAAAGTAATAGCAAGAAGGGACTGTGAATAAACAATATCAGACAAAAGTGTTTTGTTACCAGAAATATGATCAGAAGCGCCTGAATCCATAACCCATGATCCAAGAGTACTAGGCTCTGAAACACAAGCAAAAGGATTATCCGCAACAGGAACAGTAGGTTGAGAAACCGATGCTGCTTGTGGAGACAATTGCTTACTTGCTCGATACTGAAGGAACTCATCATACTCTGCCTGAGCAATATGAACATTATTGGGTGATCAGTCAGGTGGAGCAACGGAAACATTAGGCTGAGCAATAGTTTGCTTAGTTGCTCGATTCGAAGGGATTCGTTATATTCCTTTATAACAATAGGATCATAACTGGGTTGTGGTTGCCCGGACTATCCGAGCCTAGTGATGATGTTGGTTTTTGTACAACACCCGCAGAAACGAAGAAGACACCAACCAGCCACCGGAACAGTGACGTTTTTTTTTCCCCTCACGAATGCTCTGATATAGCGGCGCTGCTGTTTTTTTTTTCCCTCACGAATGCTCTGATACCATGTGAGAAATATGGGGAAAATATTATTGAATTGTATATTTACATGTGTTCCCCTTACCCCGCAATGGGCGGGAGCCTTTGAGGCATTGGGATAATGTTGTTGTTGTGTATTTACATGTTTGTTTACATTACTACATAAAAATCCTATTTATAGACACTACAACCTAATCCAAATCCAACTAGGAAAGAACATACTATTCCTATTCCAATTCTAAATAAGACTATGTAATCCTATTCCTATTCGAACAATATATAATTTTTAAATTCTTTTAATAAAAGTCAGGTCCTTTGGTGCACCGAAGTTTTGAGAACCCTACACCGAACACCGAACACCGAACCGAAGAACTGAACTTTTGAAAAAAGAACATCGACACCGAACCGAAAAACCGAATTAATTTGGTTTGATTCGATTTTTCGATATTTATGCGCACCACAATTAAAAAAAAAAATTTTTTTTGCCATCCCCCACCCCTCTCCATATTAAAGGTAGAATAGCACTAATCCTGAAATAGCTAATTATTCCAAAATTATTAATTTTGGGATAATTTATTTTTAATTGGGGATTAAAATCCTTTTTACGCTCAAAACGACCTAATCAGATCGTGTTTCAAGTTTAGGAGGGGTTGGGAAAAGTCTGGAATGCCTTGCGAAATTGGAAAAAAACTTCGCTTTGGGGAGGCGTAGTCCGCGATGCGGACTGGGTGTATTTTCGGGGTTAGAAGAAAAAAAATCATGCACATAAATTTTTTTTTTTAAAGCAATTAAGAATTTTTTATTATGAGTTGTGAGTTGGAAGATCTATGGGTCTATATGGGTACCCATATTTTATCCATTTTAACCATATTTGTATGAACTCTTTAAATAGATCAACATATTTACCCATTTAGAAAATATGAGTGATCCATTAAAATAAATATGGGTAAAGTGGGTTCTTTTTGCCTTATATGGATTGATAGTCGAAAGTTAACTGAGAATATAGTTGAAAATTCATATTTGTTGTGAGTCTGTTTTCCCTCACCCCCACCTTGTTTTTGGACTTAATCGCGTATGGTGCTATTTTTGAAGGTATCTCCCAAAGCATGTGGTCACACTCGTGGCAGGAAAGTTGTTTCCCGGGATGAAGCAATCATGAGAATAAAAGCGGCCGTTGATGCTCGAAAAGAAAGTGGATCTGACATTGTGATTGTGGCACGTACTGATGCACGCCAAGCAGTCTCCCTTGAAGAAGCCCTTTGGCGGGCACGTGCTCTTGCTGATGCTGGAGCTGATGTTCTGTTCATCGATGCTCTTGCTTCCAAAGAAGAGATGAAAGCTTTCTGTGATGTCTATCCTCTGGTTCCGAAGATGGTATGCCTTCTTTCCAGATTTTGCATTGACTAGCAATTTTTTTATTGTTCTAAATAGAATGCTTCACTGTAGTAGATATTTTTATAGAATTGGAACTGCCACACATTCTCTAAAAGTTTCATTCTCAAAGAAAAATTTCTCTAAAAGCTAGATGCTTAGTTAGTTTGTTCTGTTGCAACTTTCTTACACCTGTTCATAGTGTTGATAATATTTTGGATTTTGTTAGCTTCCTGGTTCTAGTATAGGCAAACTTGTCTTGGAACTAAAAATGTCTTTTTCTCTTTTGTACTGGTGCTAACATGCTTTTTATCTTTTGTGATATGGACTTCCTGATGCCCTTTCAATGATATTATCTTACTTCATTCAAAAAACAAAAAGAAAGCTCCATGTAGTATGTATATTCTTTTCGGTGGTGTCCTTATGCTCCATATTGTATATATATTCTTCTAGGTGGTGTCCTTATGCTTTTGTGTTCATGATCAGGACTTTGAGTTTCGTTATATTGGAAGAACTTTCAGCACTCATTCGGTGTAAAATCTTCTGATAAAGCTTTTACAATTGCATCCAGGCAAATATGCTTGAAGGTGGTGGTAAAACACCTATATTCACTCCTATTGAACTTGAGGAACTTGGATACAAACTTGTGGCATATCCACTCTCCTTGATAGGGGTATCAATCCGTGCAATGCAGGTTAGATTTTGTACTTCATATCATCCTCTTCCTACAGAATTTTTACTCATCCATTCAGGTTTAATAGTTAGGCGCATCCTGGAAATATACACATAAAATCAATACACTTGCTGGCTATATATCAAACCAACCCAGAAATTGTTTTTTCCACCCTATATAGCAAGTATGATGGTGATCTCGTGAGAATAACTTCCCTAGGAAGGATATCACTTACCATCAACATGCGCCTTCTATTTCCCTACTCAAGGAACATCTTTTGTTCCTTCTTTTTTCCCTTTTCTGTTTAAATTTAGTGATCTCCAAGTTTCTTATACTGTGCAAAGTTGTAGTTTTTGGACTAAAGTGGAGCAAGCATTGAGAACAAGGTACATAAGCAGCAGGCTATTATGCTGTGAGAGGCTGTAATTTCATTTATTTTTGGATAAACTAAGCTGATTCATTGATTGGCATCAAGAAGATGCAGAGACTATAAAGCTTCAGTTAATGCTTATGTAGTTTGTGGTTTAGAGTGTGCAGAATCAATCAATATCCCCTTGCTTTCCTGATTTCTGTACCTTTGAAGAAGTGTTTGGTAACATATGAAGAGATGATTTTCTTTAAAGAACTTTTGTACAAAGGCAATTGATGTTGTATTTAGCTTGCTTCTTTCTATATCCTTAAATCAAGCATATCTTGCTGAGGCTTGGAAGGGCTTCAGTAAGTCATCAAGCAGTCAGTCATTGGTTTTTAGTATTGTTTCTAGTTTCTATTTTCTTTTGTTTCTTCCTACAATTTCTCCGAAATGGAGATAAAACAAGACTTTGAAACAAAAATAGCCGGATTTCTCCCTACATAATCAGTTTTTTAGTTGAAAAAACTCATTCTCCACTTGCCAACCACTGGCTTGAGTTATAGACCCCAGGACTGCTTGCCAAAAAAAATTTCTGCTGCACAACATTCACAAAAAGAAGTTGATCTGGTAACTCACTACTGGCATCTTCAGGATGCATTATCTGCCATTAAAGGAGGTCGGATACCATCGCCGGGTAGCATGCCTTCATTTGAAGAGTTAAAAGAAATCCTAGGATTCAATACCTACTATGAAGAAGAGAAGCGTTATGCAACAACAAGCAGTCGACTTCCTTCTCGTAAAGGTGAACAATGTTGTCAATATAAGCTTTCTAAGTATTTGAAATGACAATTTGGATTCACATCTTGTACAGATCCTTTTAATACTGACCCAAAAACATAATTTACCCTGTTTTCACATTTTAAATATCAGGTAATTTCTCATCAAGCAGCAACGAATATGGTGTTAAACCCGACAGTTTAGCTGATAGAGAACAGAGAAGTCAAATACCAGAGAGTCCTGTTGAGGTATTGATACCTGAGGTATATGACGAATTTTCAGGTGAGGGTACGAAAGGAGGTTTCTCAATGGCCTGGTCTCGGAAATTGAGAGTAAAGATTACTGGAAAAGATGGATTTGAAAAGCTAGATATCAGAATTCCTGTAAGTTAAAGGCCTCAGCTATTTTTTGGCTTTCAACTATGACATATGTGAAAATTGTGAGCTAAACTATTTACTATAAACGTTTGAAGAGAATATTTAACAGTTTATGATGCATTCCGAAGGGTTCACACTGGCATTAGAGTTGGTATCATCTTGAGGTTTACAATAAATATTTGAAAGAGCAACTCCTCTTAATCTTTTATTGAGATCAGTTTAGGTAAATCATTTTAAGGACTACTTGTTTTGAGCCTCCCAATGCTTGCATCTGCGGTCTGCTTAATTTATTTTAGAAAGGAAGGCTAACTTCTGGAGTCTGTCCACTGAAATATTTCTACTGGACTCGAGAAAGGGCTGTTATGACAGTAACAGGCTAAAGATGTTGACTCTTTGGTGGGCCAAGAATTAAGTAAAATGCTTTGGATTATAAGCTCCTTCCATCAATCTCGGATGGAGCCAAAGATTCACTATTTTTTGGCTTTGGGGTATGATGGCTCTTTAAACTGTCTGTGCTTCTTTCAATTGTGAAGTAGCAGTTAGCCAATGCAATTTTCGACGCTCATCATGGGTCATCCGGAAACAGTCGCGCTATGTTTTTAAACATAGGGGTCAGGCTGCGTACATCCAAACCCCCCCTTACCCTGCAATGGGCGGGAGCCTTTTCGAGGCACTGGGGTAATGTTGTTGTTGCTTTGGATTATAAGCTATGTGGAAAAACTCTTGGTTTTGATATCAAATATAGTGAATAATTATAGATTCCAAGCTCCAATATCTCGACAAGTATCAATATTTGGATTTTCAAGAGAGAATAATTCTTTATTTTTGAATAACTATTGGTATTTGGTGCCAAACCATGTTTCAATCATTTTGTTGGAGCTGTTTTCCTCTCGGGGTGGTGTGGTGGTGGGTATAATCACTTGTGCAAAAACAGGCACAAATTCCTAAGGAGCCAAGAGTCATTTCTTAACTGAAAGAGGTCCAACTCATATGCTTAAACTTCAGAACCTTTTCTTTGTTTCATTAATGTTGTGATTCTTGTGCAAGGTCTCGACAAGAAAAAATATGAGGTGCCTGTTTTGTTGAATTTAGAGTCATATTTGTCATATCTTTATGTGCACTTAAGTTCATATGTGCGCATGATCAATATCTGATACATGAAACTGTATGCTCATTATTTGTAGCATCACGTTTACTGGTTTTTCTAATATTTTGCACGCTTAATAGTCTCTTTTCCTCAGGCTGGGTTTTTGGAAGGAATCACAAACGTAGTTCCAGGTATGTTTGTTCTTTTTAAGTAGTTGGTAATGTTTTATTAAAGTCAGTCTTATGAAGACATTGCTGAAAAAATTGAGTACAATGTCTTTTTTACTCTATACAGCTTTGCTAGGTGTTAAGATCAAGTCTCTGTTGGATGAGGCTATTTTAGAAGAGGGGGGAGGGAAACAATTGTTGGATTTTCAGGATGCAATGGGTGACAGGATCCAAGTTATTTTGGAGTAAAGGACCTCTTGTTTCTTATTCTTGTATTTTTCCAACTAAAAATCATTTTGATGAATATATCTTTAGGCAATCAAAAATAATTGTAATTATGTGTAGGCATCAAACTTTTAAAATTTCAATGTCTACAATATGTTAAAAGTGATGTATATCCCTAGTTTAGCTTGCCCACCGTGATAATTTGGTCTATTGATAAGAGCACGATGCATGATGTGTGAGTCAGGCATATTTCTCAGGTTTGAAAAGCCTGGCACGTATGTGTAGATTTTGACTTAAATTATTGATCAATTATATATAATTTATTTAAAATATCATATAAAATAGTATTTATTTATTTATTCTATCTTGATTATAACAATTCTGTTGTTCTACCAAAAAAAAAAAAGTATCCTATGCTTCGTGTATTGCAATAATAGTATTGTATCGGGCGTAATTTTATGAAAATTGATTTTTTTAAGAATAAATTAAGTAGGTGAATATATGATATGTATAACAATACGCCACTATAATTTGAAGGAATTATACATTCGTAGTTATAATTAGAGTTTTTTTTATTTTTTGTCTCTTCTATTCTTTTTTTTTCTCTACAATCTTACTCACTTCGCTCTAGAATCTTGCTTGCCTCTCTCCTTTTTCTGTCATTTCTTCCTCACTTCTATTTTCTCCTTGCTCCCTCCTCTCTTTCTGATTTCTTACTGCCTTATCTTTCTCAATACAAATAAAAATCACAATAATTAATATACAAATCAAATGTTAATAGTCGCATATAGAACAATTGATGAGTGTTAATAATATAATTCTCTCTAATGATACAAAATATAAATACATATGTATTTATTGAGATAACATTGATATAAATGATAACAGTCAATTACATATATACAAATGTTGAACTTGATATAATATTGATATAGTTGTATTCGGATATAAATTATTCGTTAATACATTTGATACAACATTGATATAAGTGATAGCAACAATCAATCACGCAAATAAAATGTTGAACTTGATAAGGGTTGATATCATTTATTCGTTGATACAAATTGTACTCAAATACAAATTGTATTTGTTATTACTGTTGTATTGAATGGTATATATACATATTTAATTACATCTATATAATTATCTAGCAGACATATAAATACAATCATTGATACATATACATATTAGTTACATATATACAAATATAATTCAACTCGCTCCTCGTTATGCCCCTCCTCTCCCGCTCGCCTTTCTCCTTCCAATTCCAAGCTGGCTCACCTCTCTTTTCCCTTTAACATGTAGCCATAGCAAATTATAACCTTCAACTTTTTACTCCGATAGGGATTAGAATTCACATCCTCAGGTTTAGAAGAAAGGGATGATAATTATTTCATTTATGCAATAATATTTTTAAATACACTTTTTCTTTTAAGCATGAAATGATTTAAATGAAGTTATTTTTTTTATATAAAAATAAACAGGTAAAAAGGAAAACATATGGAGAAAGTAAAAAGGTAAAAATAAAGCTTGAAGTATTTTTTAAATTCAAATACAACTTCAAATAGTATTTGGAATTTCACGGTGAAATGCTAATTTTTAAATAAATTGAAAGAGTCTTTTGAAAAAAAATAAAAATTTTTGTGGCCAAATGGGCTCTAATTTTCAATAATAATCATTATTCAGATCAAAGTTGATTAAAAGAAAGGTAAAAGGACTAATTTGGCAAACCCTATAAAAAACGCTGTGAGAACTGAAAAAGCTTCAGAGACAAACGAGTGAAGAGAAAAAAAAACCCTTACATAGAGAGCGAGCAAACCTAAACTTGAACTTTTGCAGCGAATTTCAAGCGTTCATCCTCAATGGACGCCATAAGGAAGCAACTGGATGTTTTGATGGGAGCTAACCGGAACGGCGATGTGACGGAGGTTGATCGGAAGTACTACGACCGGGAAGTTTGCCGTCTGTTTCTCTCCGGTCTCTGTCCTCATGAACTCTTTCAGCTCACTGTGCGTAACTATTAACACCGCTCTCTCTATTTCTTCGTTTACTTGTTTCCTTGTGTTTGTGTTTGTATTGGAATTCCTAGGTCATTTAGTTTTGTTTTTGGATAATTGAGAAAATTTCATTTCTGTGGAGAAAAATAGTTGAAGCTTTAGATTTGAATAGTTTTGACCTATAGAGATCTTAGTTTGTGCATTGAAGTGTTCTCCAACTATTACGGGAATAGGGGAGAATGAATGTATACAGAAATGCTATACAGCGCTCTCTCTATCTATATGTTTACATGTTTCCTCGTAGCGTGTGTGTGTGTTTGTATTTGAATCCCTTGGTTATTAGTTTAGTTTTTGGATAATTGAAACAAATTCATTTTTTGGTGTCGAAAAATAGTTGAAACCTTAGATTTAAATTTTTTTGCTTTATAGAGATCTTAAATTGTGCATTTAAGTGTTCTCCGACTATTACGGGGTAGGGGAGTGTCTTTGTATGCACAAATGCTATAATGTGTTCTCTCTATCTATATGTTTACATGTTTCCTCATATCTGTGTTTTTATATTTCAATCCCTAAGTTATTTGTTTTTGGTAACTGAAAAAACAGTTGAAGACATAGGATTGAAACATTTTTTCTTGATAGAGATCTTACTTTGTGCAATGAAGTCTTCTCGGACTACTGTGGGGGTAGCGGAGAGTGAATATGTACTATGTGCAGCTTTGCCCTTGAATTTGTGCAGATGTTTTTATGCCTAGAATTTGTTGTGATTTAGAGGACATCAAAGGAGAATCTCTACTGTGCATCTAGTCTAGTTTATTCCTTGACCATGTCTGTAAGTAGATTATGCATTTTTTGTGCTTTTTGAAGGAGTTTTGGAGTTAAACAACTATTTTGTCCTATAACTGCTTCAATGGAATGATAATTAGAAGTTTTGGTTGGAAAACTTTATCCAAAGACGGGAGTTGGGAACACTCTTCTTTTGAAACAAAATTGATCGGGAACCCAGGTGATTCGATCCCTACAGTTTGCCCATTTGGCACCGACTGCTGTGTGTATTTTCTTTTGCCTCAAGCTTCTCGCCATCAGAATCACCGTTTTAGTATTCAACTGCGTGAAGAAACAATCCTTTCTTGAAATTTCTGGATTCCATATGGAAAGATGATGGGAATTTTGTAACACCTTCAATAGCTTGTGGTAGAAGACTTCATTTAGAACGCTCTCATTCAGTGCTCACATTACTGCAGGGCATCTTACTCTGTCAATGTTTGCCTATATAGGATCTCCATAAATTTGTGGAATTCAATCATTTCTCAATCTTGCAAGTTTCTTCTGAAGCCCAAGTCTATGAAATTCCTCACACCTGCATCTCTTACACCTGAGCGACTAGCATTAATTTTATGGCTCGAGATGTAGAATATCGAGGAGAACACTTCTTGGATTTCCTTTCTGTCTCATACCTTTATAAGCTATCCTGTTCTTGATTCCCATATCAATAAATACTTGCAAGTATGAAGATGTAAACCAGTGAAATACAAGTTGATAATCTGTAATGCTCGATGCTTGTAGGAAAACTGATAATATTGCTCCTCTAGTATCAAGCTTTATTTAATTTAATGGCAGTAATCTTTATCTAGTGAAACTAGTCAATTCTTTTTGACAAGGCGAAACCAGTAACTATTAAAGAGTCTACTCACATGCTATCCATATTAATTCGTTGAATTTGAAAGATATACCATTGACAATTGTTTGGGTGGGTTGGGGAGGAGGAGGGAGGGAAGTTGGAGTGGTTCAATTTTGTCCCAGGTCTCCTCCGTCTTCATTTCTTGTTTGATTATATATTCTGACTGATTTTTTGTTTTAATTTCTTTCTTTTTATGCAGAAAATGGATATGGGGGCATGCCCTAAGGTGCATTCATTGCAGCTAAGAAAAGAGTATCCTTCTTTGATGTGTATACTTTGATTTTTGAAGTGTTTCATACTCACGTTTTGTGTCCATAAGCATTTGGAGAATTAATATCACGGCAATGCATTGGGCTATTAAGTAAATGTTTTCTTATGCCTTGATGTATGCTAGATAGCGTGGCTGTTGTCACACAGTGCTTAACTAGATTATCTGTTTTCTTGGAGATGATAGAAGCTGTTGCAATATTAATGGGGATCGATAAAGATTTCTT
Organism: Solanum clarkiae; assembly: GCA_011800125.2. NCBI lineage: Eukaryota > Viridiplantae > Streptophyta > Magnoliopsida > Solanales > Solanaceae > Solanum > Solanum clarkiae. The sequence continues at coordinate 25,780,732 of JAABOM020000092.1, forward strand.
GCTCATAAAAAATTTATTGGGGATTGAAAGGCCACTAGTAGCTGGAAGTGAGTGATCAACTTGGCGCATATTAAATGTATTATGGTAGTTTTTAACAAGGATTTCATCTGAATATCATTGCCCCCCTCCTCAACAACTCCTGTCAGTCCTACCAGGCCGGTCTCTCCAAGATTGAGGGCCTAAAGTCCAACTTCTTAGAGAGGCCTTGATTTTTTTTTCTAGTTGACATATATAAATTGAATAACAATAATATACTAAATGTAATCCTACTAGTGAGGTATGGAGAGGGTAGGATGAATGCAAACATTATGAAGCAAGAATTTGAGAAGTTGATATAAGCAAATTTTTAATGGAAAAAAGATAATATAAAATTAGGATAATAAAACTTGGCTCAAAAATTTGAGAAGTTGATATAATGATATCGAAATAATGTTGCTAGGAATTTCATAAGTTGATGTAATGATGTTGAAATAGCTTTTGAAATTTGAAGAAAACGCCACATAAAGAAATTTAATTGACAACAATAGATTTTGCATAATGGAGAAGGTTTGACCGTTCAAGAGATTTCTTTATATTCACTAATAAGAGAATAAAAATATTGAAATGGGAATGAAAAAGGTAAATGTAAGAATAATAATACAGATTTATGTTAATTGTCAAGATATAAATGAGGCAACAAATAGGTAACTATGTAAGAAAGGATATTAGTGTTACCTAAAATTATTTCATTTCTTTATTATTACAATAATCCCTATGTTTAAATAAGGTTAAAAATTATTATTTTTTCTATCCAAAAAGTTCATTTCAAAGTTATTGTGTGTGAGTATATATGTATTTAGTGGTCTTATAGTTGAGCCGGCCCTGAATCTTATCTAAACCACCACAAAAAGAGAGAAATTTACGGGAGATGTCATTATCTAAATAAATAAATAAATGGACAAGAGATGTTGTATTCTTTGGTCAATGTTGCTTCTTGAATCAGTAAAAATCTCAGTACCATGTGGCTTAACCTTGTCTTAGATATGAAGAAGCAAAAGCAAAAGGTGAGGATAACTATGACAGGGACTTGGAGGATTTAATAGATAGGCTGATTGTTGAGTGTGACCGGAAAATAACTAGAGCCCTTAAAAGGCTTGATGAGGAGGATGCCAAAGCTGCCATTGCCATATCAGTATCTGAAGTTACCCTGGTAATTGTCAAGTTTGGGCTCCAAGTTCATTATTTGCTTTCGCTGGTCACTGCTACTTCCTCTTTGCCCTTTCCTTGTCTACTAGTCATTGTTACAAGTGTTTTCAACTTGTCTAATTTGTAGACTCCAGAGATTGATGAGTTGTCAAAGCAAATTAAAGAGAAGTTGAAAGAAGCTGACATATATGGTAAGTTCTTCTAGATATTGCCGATCACCCGAATGCCGGATGAAAGTACCTTTAACAAGTTGTGCAAGCATGACTATGTAGCCTTGATTGGTTATTTGGCATTGTAAGGTTGCTCATATTTTACTTCTTTTTTGTTGCTTTTATACATAACTGACAAGTCAGCTTGCCAATCTATATACCTCTTTGAGCATACAGAGGTCAAAGGAGTAAACTAGACTTGATGATTGCTGGTGATATTATAAGATTCATCATTACTTTGTCTGATATTTTTAAGCTGGAATTTTAGTTTCATTCTTGGATCTATGCTGGTGTATTACAAACTCAGCTAACATTTTAGTCATGGTAAATTTGATCAAACTGTGGTTTCAGGTAACTAAATGTGAAGTGCTAATTATTTCATGGAATTTTTTATATGGTGAAAAAACTGAATGGTTCTCTTTGAGTTGACCAAGTTCTTGAACGATCTAACTTCTCTGCAGATCTTGAAGGTAAGACAGATATGAAAATTCGAGCTTTGGAAGAGGTTGAAGAACTCCGGACTAAGAGAGCAGACAAACAGGTATCAAGGGAACTTAGAGATGTAAAATTTTACTTTACCAATTAGTCAACTCGGCAATAATTAATGACATTGCTATACTTGACAGTTCTCATGGTAGTGTGCAGAACTTATAGTTTCTTTTTTCTAATGGCAGTCTATGCTTCTTTTGGATGCATTCAACAAAGATCGGGCATCTTTGCCCCAGCCACTTCAGAATGCTCCACAGTTAGCACCCTTGCCTGCATCTACTCCAGATCCTCGCATACAGGAAATGATAAATGAGAAACTGAAGAAAGCAGAAGATCTTGGTATGTTGAAATCTAAATAGGTTTAAATTGGCATTGCTTACAACATCATCCACTTTTGCTGCATGACCATAAATCACTTTTTTATGTTCTTTATATGAAATAGAATATCTTCAAACATCATTGCTGCACAATTGTTTGTTTCCCTTGAGATCACAGGAGCCATAATTATGCTGCAACCTATGCTCATTCCAATTCATCTGGTTCCACCTTATTGAGGGATCATCATCCCCCCCTCCCCACCCACCCCCCGTCTCTTTTTTTTTTTTTAAAAAAAAAAAGCCATCATCAGAGGTTGTGAACACTGGTGTGTGTGGGTTGTGCTTGATCTCTAAAGTTCATTATCAAATCTCTATGCAAGATTTTTGTTACTCTTATCTCAATTTTATGATGAAAATGCATTAACGGGAGGCTAAGGAGAATGAGAATTATCTGCACATATTCTTTGATTAGTGATTAGTAAAGGTATATGTTAATAAAAGTTGTGATAGAAGTGATTTAAGCAAGATGAAAGCATTTTTTGGTTTTAAGCCTCAAATGAATGTTGCAGCAGAATTACTTTATGATATCTGCTCTATCTAAGCAAGAAAATATGCCCAGAATTATGGAAGCTCAATGCTGATTAATACACCTTCTACAGTTTCTTGCTACCATTGTTGCACTTATTTTTTGTGAAATGATCTAATTTATTGAAAAGAGACTGTATGGCAGTGTTGCTTTTCCTCAAATGTTTTGTTTTTATCTTACATTGTTCCTTTAACATGGTGTCTAGGTGAACAAGGGATGATTGAGGAAGCTCAGAAAGCATTGGAAGAGGCGGAAGCTCTTAAGAAGGTTGCCAAACAGTTCTGTTTGTTTTTCAATGTGCTTGATTATAACTTTTTAGTGTTCAAATTGCCCTTCTTTCCTTTATTAATTTTTTTTGGGCTCGAAGCACTTCCCTTCCAGTCTGGCTACATTTAACATTTGTCTCCTTGATATGCCTGTCTACCTCATTCAGCTGCCTGTGAGGCAAGAACCTGTTCAGGATTCCTCAAAGTACACTGCAGTTGATGTGCGGATTGTAAGTCATTTTTCTAGCTCTGATAAGCATTATTTGCTGTTGTTTCTCTCCATTTATAAGTTTATATAAGTGCTGTCACCGAATTTAATCTAAATAAATAGTAATCTTACTTTAAAAACTTATTCAGAGAATTCCTTGCGAAAAAAGGTCATATCTGATCCGAAAGTATGGTAGTGGGTAATAGGTATAAGCTGATGTTTGACATCCTCCTCTTTATAATGAGAAATACCATTCTCTAAATCTTGGTTTTTGATCATTCCTTTGCCAATTTACTAGCGATCAGTGAGGATTCCTTGCGAAAAAAGGTCATATCTGCACTTACTGGTTTGTTAGGAGAGGAACTGGGTTTCTGCGCTTTTAGCAATTGAGGATTTGAGAAAGAGGAGGATTGCACATATTTATCAGTTGGTGATTTATGTGCAAATGCTCAACTGAAGATGTGGACCACCTCATCCTATATTATCAGGCGGCAACATGCACAACACACCTGGGATCTCAGATTTTGAGATGTTTCCGCTGAAATTGGGGATGCTGGGTATTTAGAAAAAAGAAAAGAACAAAGACCGTGGGCCGTTAGCACTCATGTAGATCTAGAAGATTTTAAAGGGATAGAGAGTGATTGTATAATTGAGGATAGCCCTCCCGTTCCTAGGTTTTTTTGCACCCATGAGGTTCCTGTTTGTATAGAAGATTGTGTATCATTTGTGGAGGATCATATTATTTTGTAGATTTCTACTTTCTGGTATATTAGTATACAATGTATTCTTTTGTCATTAATAAAGTTATTTATGTTATAAAAAAGGAATATCACCAGTGTATAAAAAAAATATCACATAAGCTGAGGGTCTTCCAGACCCCACTTGTGGGATTTCAGCGAGTATGTTGTCGTATACATTATCAGAATATTCTCTTTTTAATTAAGAATATCTATTTACTTCATAGCCTGGAGAATAATCAACTACGGTACTGTTTATAGGCCCAAGCTTGAATTAGGAGCCCTTTCTAGCTGTTAACAAGTCAATAAGAAGCTCTCTCCTTTTTGATACTTTCTGATGATAATGATACAGTTTTCTAGCATTTCTTGAAAAAAATGGACTATTAAGAATCTCTTAAGAACCCAAGTTAAATAAAGAACTGAGAGTGTGTTTTCGCTGCGATTTGAAGTACGAAATTGATGCCTCAAGTGGGCACATATATGTATGAGTGAGCAGACAGAATCTGTAAAGGGTGTTGTTTGTTGCTGTTCTTGCATATATTCCTGCCGAGGAATCTCAGGATGTGGTCTTGATATGAATTTACTATCCTGACATGTAAATTACAACTTTTGCAGACTGATCAGAAGCTCCGTGTCTGCGATATTTGTGGAGCTTTCTTAAGTGTTTATGACAGGTAAATGCTCCTCTTTCCGTTTCATCCTTCGGAAGATTTTCCAACTAGCTGTTTAGGAAAAGCAAAAAAAACTACCTTGAAGTATTGTGTGCTTCAGTTTTTGACATGGTGATTGTACCTCCTTGTCACCAGCAGGCTTTTTTGGGCCCAGTTTTTCGAGGATAAACTTTTGCCGCTAAATAATGTGCGTCTTTTCTGTGTTTATTTTTCAATCATGTTATGTTTAGCCAGAAAGTTATGAGGGCAATTTCATTTGCTGTTATCTATACAATTTTGTTTCTTAAAACTATGGGACATAGTACTTGAAGATCCAGCTGTCCTCACTTTTCTTCTTTCCAGTGATCGTCGCTTAGCTGATCATTTTGGAGGAAAGCTTCATTTGGGATACATGCAAATCCGTGAGAAATTAGCTGAACTTCAGGTAAAGATATCTACTTGAAGATTTCTCATATTGTGTTGCTGTGTAGGTTCCCTATTGATTTACAAAATTTGTAACTTGATGAGGATGTTGCAAGGTGAGACTTAGGTTGGTGTTCTATTTAAGTTTTAAAATTGATCAAGTCAACTAAAGAAGGGAAGAATAGGGATTATCATTCTGTACTTCACAATTTTGTTCTTTGATTATGTGTTCATTGCAATCTCACTGGGACAACTGGTGGGAGTTTGTGATATGCTTCATTTGTGATTTCTCAATGATGAATTGCCAGGAAGAAAGAAACAAGAAGCGGAAGGCAATAGAAGAAGATAGGAGGTTGGATCTCCTCTTGTGAAATGCTTATTCAACATTCTTTACTGTATCTGCTTTTGCTTTTACTGTCTTATCTTTAAGTGCTCAATATTACTATGCAGATCTAAAGAAAGGAGAAGCAGAGAACGTGATAGAGAATCAAGCAGGGATAGAGTTGATAGCCGTGACGCGGGGAGAGATTATGATCGCAGGAGTAGAGATTTCAGCTATGATCGCGAGCGTGACAGGCACAGAGAGCGGTCTCGGAACTATGATTCAAGAAGTCACAGGAGATCACGTTCACGGTCAAGAGAAAGGTCAAGGGATTATGATCGCCACAGGTTATTTTTTTCATCAATCATATTGCATCATACATATAGTAATAGACCCCTGCGATGTAAAATTGATTGTATACATGAAGAGACTAGTTTCAATATCATTATCACCTTGGTTAGCAAATATAGGTATCGATGCACACACTATTGTATTATCTTACTATGCAATTGAGGAAAGTTTCAATATTCACTACAGTTTGTTTTTTTTCTCCAGGCGCTATGATCGCTACTAGGTGAAAATTGCTGTGGCATGGAGGATTGAAATCCTCGTGTCTTGACTTGGTGGATGTTTGGTACTCTGTAGTATCTAGGAGATGATGTCATATATATACTGCTGTTTTTGGATTATGAAGTGGTAGGCGAAGTTTGATATTTGTTCTTCAAAATGACATGTACTTTTTATGCTTTAGCTAGTGTTATGACAATGCAAAGTTTCTGCGTTTTCTATTGTAACACCCTTTGAGATTTGCACCTCTTATGGAGATAACCCATTTAAAATTACCAGGCTTGTTTTTCCGCCAACATGGGCGATTTGTTTGTGGAAGATTGTGTCATTTATCTGCAAGTGACTAATGAATGGGTGTTTGGATTGGCTTTGGAAGTGTTAGTGAACACAAAAAAATGTTTCTAAGTACTTTCTTTAAGTTTAGAAAGTACAAAAAAAAAGTCAAGAAACAGTCCCAACTTATAGTTGTTAACTTAGTCACTTAAAAGAAATCAATTTAAACACGGAGTGTTTCTAACTAAAATGCAACATAAGTCTTTGGGTTGACCCCAAGGAGTAGAAATATATGTTCTCATACGTCGAACAATTCTTATCGTTTGATTTGTGGGCAGTTTGAAGGAGATTTAACTCGATTTCATATCCTTTTTCTAAAAAAGAACCTTGGTTAATTTCATTAACCAAGATGTTAAGCTCAGATTTTTTCCACTAATAGCAATCTTAGACATATCCTATTTTTAACAAGCTGAGAATATCATATTTATCCCGTCTTGAAATATAGTACTAGCATTATTGATTTTTCGATTCACAATTTATTGAGAGAAAGTGAAAGCAACTTATGATATACTTGTTATGTAATCTTTATTATTTATCTATTTCTTTTTTGAATGGATTTTTAATGTATGAGAATTGACATCGTATAATTAGAGGTAGGATATACAAAACTGAATATGTTTGAAGTTGTGTGCTATGTATCAAGAGAGGTTGAGGGGCAATGCAACACAATTGATGGTGCTTAACTTTTCGTTATGACAAATGATACTTGACAATGTTAATAAATGGTACTTGACAATACATACATGTTAATATATCCACAAATTTTACCCAATCCATCAAAGGCTATATTTTTAATTCTTTTCATGATCGTGCAAAGCGTGGACAGCTTCACTAGTTCAATATACATAAAATTGGAATTTACACTCCATAATATCGTCATTTCTTCTAATATGCCTTCATCATTTTTAGTATTTTCTTTCATTCATTTTTAGTTGTCAAAATTTTTTGAATTTGATTTTTACGTTTACTTGTCATTTCTGACAAATCAAAGTAGAATAATCTTTTTTCTAATATACCTTTACTATATTGATAATTATTTTTTTAATAAATATATTAAGTCAAAATTGGACAACTAAAAAAGTGAACTGAGGGAGAAAGTTATGTGTCGTATATAAATTAATTCCTTTATTAATTTTGTGGAAAACAAACAAAAATTCTTTCAGTTTCCACGTCATCTAAAATTGGAGAAACGGGGCCCACATGCTGACTTGTTTAGATCAGACTGTTCCAAACACAAACGACAACGTCTTAAGCACTTCTCCATTATCTCTCCACTCTCTTTGGATTCATCGACGCACTCTGTTTCCCTCTCTCTTCTCTCTGTGAATACCGGCGAGCAATATGACGACGTCGTTCGGAACAACGGCGACGGCGACACCGGCGGCATCTGCTTCACCAGCAGTATTTCCGGGAAAAGATGCTCCTAAGTCATTGACTTTATTACCTTTCTGCCATCGTCGCCATTACAATCCTTTACATTCCAAATTACCTATCGCGCCCAAACTCCGATTCTCCTGTAAGGTATTACTATTTCTCTACATTTTTTCCTCCTTATTTCACTTTGCTTTAATTAATTTATGTGTTACGGCTCTCCTGTATGGAAATATGCCTTTTATTTAGATTCAATGGGTTTGGAATTACTAGGATTTGTTAAGTGCATACATTTTGAGAAAAAGTTCACTCATATGTCTAGTTAGCACACTCTCAGGTGGTAGCATAAATCAAGCCATGTTTTTTTTTTTTAAATTACAACATAGTGTAATCTCACATGCGAGGTCTGGGAGAGTAGGATATATGCAGGCTCTTACTTCTTTCTTTGTGGGGCTAGAGTGGTTGTTTCCGATAGACCTCGGCTCAAAGGTAGTGTATACAGAACGTGATTGAAAGGAAAATAATGACAATAAAACAGTAAGATAAACAGATCAAATGAAGCAACATGTAGTAGTGAGAATTGAAAAACACATTAGCAGAACAGGCTAGGAAAAGAAAAAAAATCGCGATTGATGTTTCAAAATTATTTGTATGTGGTTTAGTTATGTCGGTAAAAATTATGGTATGCCATGCATGATCGTTTATTATTTTGTTATACGGAGCAGGATTCACAATTTTGAATGGAGGTGCAGATTACTACTGCAAATGCTATTGTAAATATACTAGAACAACATCTATGACGGCTTAATCACGAACTAGTTTGGACTCCATAATGTTTATATACAATAAACTACCCTTCAGTCCCAAACTAGTTGGGGTTGAAAATCAACATACTTTTAGAAATGATTTTCACCTATACTATATAGTTTGAATTGAGATTACTGCAAAAGGGTATATTCGCCGATGGTTATATTTTGATTTCTCATTATAATACTATATCTTTTGGGGTCTTCTTTTGCTTGTGAAGTTGATGTGACACACATAAAAAAAGATCCAAGATGAAATTATAGCTGGAAATGGAAAGGATACCTTATTTTTTATTTTAGATGCAATGAATGGAGTTTATCTAATTAATAGGTTAAAGGTTTCATCTTTAGTAACTTTGCGTTAAGGTATTCTCTTTTTATTTCTTCTGCTGTTCTATTTTCTGCTTTGTCATTAATATCAGAGACCTTTATTAATGATTTTTCCTGAGTCAAGGAAATTGACGAAGTAAACAGCAGCAAAAACTAGTTTAGAATTATTTCATAATCCTTCGGGATGGCCCGGTGGTTTCGGCTTGGGGCTTCCATGTTGGGGTCTCATGTTTGAAACCCTTTGCCAGCGAAAGCAAGGGGTTTGCCTTCTGGGTCGAGCTTGTCGCACCGAGCTTGCCTTGTGCGGGTTACCTCTCCTATGTGGTTTGCGAGCTATTGCATTGGGGCGGGGGTTTACCTGTGCACACCCAAAGAATAGCGGCTGCAGGTTCCCCTTATCATAAAAAAAAGGGGAATTGTTTCATATTTTGGAAATAATAAATAAAACTGAAGAGCTGCATTTGTATCAACATTGCCATTGCAGCAGTGACAGAATCTGAGATTTGCAGTCAGTGGATACAAAACGTGTCCTACATATGCACAAGCATAAAGTTTTACACATATTTACTTATGATTGACCCAAAGCTTCAATTGAATCCATTGAACCCCCTATCGATCTGCCTCTGCCATGAAGTATCTTCTTTTCTCGGCAGGTTTTCTGTTACAATGAAGACCCTATAGTATTTCATTGGCAATCTTGTATTAATTGTAGTGATATAATTCATTTGTTGAACTTTTTTCCTGATCGGCCAAGGTATTATTTCATTGATGAAACAACACTAAGATTTTGTTAACATGTACCAAAAAACCACATAATACATTCCCTTAATTCTGAATAAATGTAATTCATTTCATAAACTTGAAAGAATCATTCACAGCTGCAGTTTGGATCATTAATATGATGGAAGGAAATTACCCTCTTAAGAACATTATGTAGAATTAAAATATTGTTTTGAGTGCATTGCTTTTAAAATTATTTAAACATTAAAGAGCTTCTCTTATCACTATGTGAGTAGTTGATTCTGCAGCACTTACTGCAACTATTAATGAGTTCTTCTCATCTTCTTTTTTCTTCTTCTGGAAAATGGTGATAGATGTTACAATATGCCAAGAACTTGTCATAAGAAAGAGGTTTTTGGACAACCACCCCCAGTAGCCAAGCAATAACCCGTGTATCTCGTTTAATGGAAGAACCAAAGCACAAATCTCCATTTCCCAAAGACGTCTGAGATGTTTTGCCATTTTTACTAGTACCAAAAGAAGAAGACTGATGTGGTTATAATCTTCTCTTCTTTTTTTTTTTAGGGTCTACATTCTAGTTGGAATCATTCATCTGTAGCAAGAGCCCAATTGAATGAGGTAAGATTCTTTCAAATGGTTTTCATTGGAGGAATTCTTTCAAATATTGTAACCTTCATGAAAAAACTTTTGGGACCATCTTTTGCCTTCAAGGTTGCTCTTGGTGGATCTTCAAATGATGCAGCTACTCCTACCAGCCAGTCAGAGGAGGTGAAATCACCAAGTGAGACTTCATCTGCCACTTCGGTATCAGAGGAAGCAATATCTAACTTTATTAGCCAAGTTTCAAGCCTTGTCAAGTATGCATTCCCATTTGTTTTCACATCTCTGGAGAGACTTATCATCAATAATAATGACGGACTGTCCTTTGTGCAGGCTAGTTGATTCTAGGGATGTCGTGGAGCTGCAGTTAAAACAACTTGATTGTGAAATCTTAATCCGTAAGAAGGAGGCACTACCACAATCACCTTCTCCCGCTCCTGCACAAGCTCCAGTTATGCAATCATATCATGCGCCATCTGTACAATCTAGCGCACCTCCCCCCCCTGCACCTGCTCCTCCAATTCAAGCGCCTGCACCTTCTCCAGCTGCAGCAAAGTCAGCTGATTCGTCTCTTCCACCACTCAAATCCCCAATGGCAGGGACATTCTATAGAAGTCCAGCACCCGGTGAACCAGCATTTGTCAAAGTAATGCATATCCATCTTTTATGTAATAAATTCGAATATGGAAACCTTAAAGATTAGAAAAAATTTAAAGTTTATGGTTTGATGCGCTCTCTCTAATGCATTTGGTTCCATGATATGCGTTACAACAGGTCGGAGACAAAGTGCAGAAGGGTCACGTTCTTTGCATTATTGAAGCGATGAAGTTGATGAATGAAATAGAGGTAACCTTTTCCTTTGGCAATTGCCGTTGCTTGCTACATTGTTCTCTGGTACTTATACGAGACCTCTGTTTCATGACTTTTAACTATTTTTAAGTTTATATCTCTGCTTTTAAATTGATGGCAAAATGATTTGTGTTACTTTTAACTACTTTTAAGCTTACATATCTGCTTCTAAATTGATGCCGGAAAAATTTTGTTCTTACCTGCAGAACTTTTAGAAAGCATAGAACCAAATTGAAATTATGATTAGCAATTGTCTGCTCATTCATCAAATAAACTATTTATTCCAGTGTGGAATAAAAGTTGCATCAGTTCATCATAACACTCAAAAAGATGCAGGAATGAAGATTTCATTTGATTTCTAATGTTTAAACCTGCTTTGTTTATATACAAACAAAAAATGAAGTCCCCAAAGGGATGACCTAGTGATAGAGGCATGAGAGATCCCAGTTTCTCATTCTAGCTACCACATTTATGTGACCCCATGCTCTAGCCTTATGAATAGGATTACTTTGGGAACTATACCTGTGGGCTGTCCAGGCTGCACAATGTATTAGGGGGGGGGGGGGTGCACGAGCTAGCTTTACACAAAAAGCTTTTGGGTTTGTTATTGTACCATCTAACACCTCCTTCCCAAAACTGATGTCCACTGGTTTTGCTAGAGCTTGCAAATTTGTAAAACAAAACTAAACAGGAGAAATATTAAGTATCTTTAAATATATATGTTTCTTCTCTACTAGTCTTGTTATACGCACTTTGTGCGTGATCAAAACGTGTATCTCGTTTGATAACAAACAACAACAACAACAACATACCTCGTTTGATAGCAAATATTACAGATAAAAATTAAATTTAATTATGAACTTATAAAAAGATAAATAATTCACTACAAAAGTAATTTTGATAAATTATTTATTTACAAAGCTCATGTATATAGAGATTCTATCACTAATTAGAACCATGGTAGATTAGAATTTTCCTTGGCTGCCGGATATTTTCTTGATTCAAATTAGGAAGAAGTAGAAGTCTATCAAATAAGGAAGACTTTGGAGTCTTTCCATGGCTAGAAGTAATTATTTTATCACTTCTTTTCATTTACTTTAAAAATGAATGTTATAAATATAATTAAATAATAATTTAAAGAAAATGGTGAAAAGATGATTTTATCTAAAACAGAGTCTTTTAATGAAGGACAAAAAGTTCAATTTCAAAAAAAAAAAAATGAAGGACAAAAAGTTCAAACAACATTTTTAAGGGTCTTAACACTTTTAATATAGTATAGATATAGATATATCGGACAATTTATATTTTTCTATTCTACTAAAAAATTTTAGATTATCTAATTATATTATTATTAGTAGTGAAGGAAGGTGCCTAAAGGATTTTGAGGGTTTTGATGTATGGTGCACAGACTTAGATTTATATTCTTGTAGTGTCACTTCTAGGCTTGTGGACATCGTGTTGTTTGGGTGTGCTGCATGCTTAAACTTCGTTGATCTTTTCCTTTTTAATTATATATTTAGTCGATCTAGTTTGGACATGTAAGGTTTTGTTATGAAATGTACATAGTTTTTGGGAATACCTTTTTCTATGGTTGAAGTTCATCTGGTAATTGGGATAGTAACACTTTAACAGTCGTTGTAGACTTAGCAACATCCTTTGGTGCTATCCTAAATTACAACAACACATACCCTATGTGATCCCACAAGTTGGGGGTAGGGTGGGGTGCACGTAGACCTTACCCCTACCTTGTGTGAGGTAGAGAGGTTTTTTACAAAGACCCTCAGCTGAAGAAAGCAATAACAAAAACGATCCTAAATTATGTTCTTTAACTTTTTAAAAATCCTCTGTTTTGTTCATTATTTTTTTTATACTGCATTATTCTCTTCATTATTATGCATTAGATAGATGCTTTTGTATGACAATGAAAGAAGGATGAATTGGCAATTGGCATCTGTTAGAGGGATTAGTCGATCAGTGAAGTCTTCTTTTCATGAAGATTGAGTATATGCCTTAAGTGGTCACTAAGGTAATCCTTTTGGTAGGATGTGAACACAGTTTCTTGCAATTAGCTTTCAATTAACTCAGGCTACCAATATTAAAGAAGTTGAGGGGACTTGTTGTTCCTTGGAATGGTTGAAGCTGGTGGATTTAGAAATACGAGAAAATCTAAATCTTGTTACAGAACCATAACTTCTTTTTTTAAAAAAAATTTAAAAAAGACAGATTAAGAGGATATGTGGAGCAGGCAGTGTTTATTATTGTATAACTATATTGGGAATCAATAAGTTTGTATGTTCCATAAACCTCTCATTCTTTGTTTTCTAACATGTTGGAAGTTTTATCTCTGCCGAAGTTGCCATGTAGACACATGCCAGTTTCAATACAATGCTTGTAAATACGGTTTGTGCTTTCTTATGTTGTGCAATTATGTAGAGGAGTATAGATCAATAGTCTCTTTCGATGTCTATCTGCTAATTCTCTTAGCATATTCATCAAAAATCGCCCTCTAAACAAGTTGCAGAAGCTTTATGTCCCTTGGCCTCATGTTGCAGAGAATCCTTTCTTGTCGACCTGATGTAATTTTGTGGAAACTAGTGGTAGACTATAGTTATGACTGATGTCGCTATTTCACGTGTGTCATCCCACGTCGAACTAATAGTTGCATCAAAGCTTGTTCTGCTGTATGTGATACTTGGAAGACATTAGAGAGTTGATGAGAGAATTATGATAGGAAACCATGGGGTGATTCTGTTAAAGCATTCATTTGTTTCTTCACTCAAAGACGACATTAAGTCCATTGACTCCCTGATTTTGCCTATGCTTTTTCTAGTTCCATAATGACAAATTTAGGATCAAACATGATTTTCTTTATTTCAGTTTCTTTTAGTTTGTTTGGTTAAGAAAATGGGCCCGGCCTAATTAAATCCCAAAAGATATTTTAAGAACGTTGCACAACACCATATAAGGATACAATAATCCCATTCCTTCAGTAGATGTAGGAGGATCTAACACCCTCCTCCCTCACGCTCTAGCTTGGTTAACTGGAGCATGAATAACGTAAATCAGGTTGGAAAAGGATGAGTCTGACTGGGATCTGATACCGTGTCAATGAATGGACATTGCCCCTAAATTAGCTCATGGGATGAGAATTCCATACAAGAAGACAACCTGTTCCCTCTGCCAATTTGGGGCATTTTAAAAATTATCCTTGGCTAAATTTGACTGCTATGCTCTATCTGTCCCCTTCAGGCTGATCGATCAGGAACCATCGTTGAGGTCATAGCTGAAGATGGAAAACCTGTCAGTGTTGATACTGTGAGTTTCTATACTAACCTAATTCAACTATTCAGTTTGTTAATACCATTTCCTTCCTAACATTGTATTTATCTCTCTGCAGCCTCTGTTTGTCATCAAACCATAGAACCATTCAAGTAAGACCCAGTAAACAATGTGTAGAGGAACTTGGAAGGTGTCTATTTTGGGTTTATGATATCTTGCAATATTTTAGTTTCAGTGAGTATGTTGGCAATGACAGAGTGATGGAATTTAGATGATTCCTGTTAACACTCATTAGGAGAGTTTTATGTTTAATCGGAGGTATTCTTTGGCATTTTATTATGGATTCAGGCTTACTTCTTTTTTTTTTCTTCTTCTTTTTGTTGACATATTTATGTGAGGTTTGTACCTTAATGACAATCTTATCAAATTAAGGATTTTGTATGCAGTTGGATTATTTAGCCCCAAGCTTTTTCTTCATTGTTTGATGACAATCATTGCCTTGGAAAAGAATCATCCAAAATGGTTATAATACAGTACTTATAATTGCTAGTACATCTGAAATAATTTCATTTTACTTTGCTCATGTTGACTCGACAAAGCTCGTAAAAAAGCTTTTATAAGAATTATATTTTACTGAACTGACATATTTGAAAAGAGTCTTATCATTTTCCTTGACATCATATTGGAGGTCTCGAGTTTGAAATTCCTTGCTAGCAAAAGCAAGGGACGAGCTCGTCTCACAAGGCTTGCCTAGCTTAGGTTACCTCTCTTGTGTGGTTTACGAGCTATTGCATAGGAGCAAGGATAGGAGTATGGATTTACACTACTCGCGTACAAAAGGTAGCGGTGACGAATTTTCTTGTCATCAAAAAAGAATATGGGTATTTAGCTTTTTGATTATTCTTCATGGAAAAATAACACACAGAGCGAGGGAGAGACTTTAACAAGACAAGATCTATTGCACTGCTGCAGACAAATACATCACTTCCATTTTTCTCTAATGAGATTTCATTATCCACGGCTATACACTGAGTTTAGTTAGAACTAATTACGATACTCATAAACATTATCTGCTTCATATTTAAACAAATGAACATAAGAAATAATAGGAAAAAATAATATTAACTTGAACGCACACCCTCAATTGCTGCTACTAAATCATCAAGTTTTGCTCCAGTGACTTCTTTAACGATCTTATTGTTCTTCAGAATCTTGAAAGTCGGAACCACCTTTATGCCTAGTTCCTTGGCTAATGCCTGCCAAAAATTATGACATTGATCAATTCTAGTGTGTGTTGTATTGTTTCGTTAGAAGGGGAGGTGATTTAAAGAATACATACCTTGTTGTCCTGGTTACAGTCCAGTTTCAGAAAGACCACATCGTTATATTTCTTCGATAGCTCTTGAAACTTTGGAGCGATCACTTTACAAGGACCACACCTGCAGGTGGATTGGAATCAGAAATTCCAAGACAAAGGGAGAAGACACTTCCATTACTGACGATAGAAATAAGGTCCAGAAAACAACTAGTTCAAAATTCAAAGAAACATTCAATCGAGTAATCATATATCAGACAGGCGACAATGCATGGCAATGACAAGAGGGCATGAATAACCCCCTTATACATAGATTCATTCTTCAAATCCTACACTTGAAAGCATAAAAAACACATCTGCCAATCAATTGATCATTCATTAGTCTGCAACAGTTGTGCATGCAATATTTTATATTCTGCTTTCTTAAAGATGAATATATAGATATCATTTCATGAAGATCAATACTGAAAGTCCGTTGCAGTAATTTGGTGTTCCTCTGCCTTGTATTTCCTTAGTCACACTGTAATATGTTGGCACATGGGAAGCGAAGCCTGTGAGGCTTTCATTTGTGAGATGTAGAGCTATGAATGATAGCAATTTCAGTTCTGAATAAATATACCAATACCCACCTAGGTAGAATCAACGCCATCTACAAAACAATTTTGGCGACAGCAGAAACTTATAGAACTGTCAACTACCAGTTAACATTCTTTCTGTTACAGCCAAATAAGATTTTACTACATACATTCCATAAGGTCAAGAGAAAGCAGAGTCAACTGTAATTCCTTAAGCCAAGAAACCAGCAGGCATAAATATTCTCAACTATCTATCAATCTCAATAATCACTTCAATTAGGAGGGAATGATTGATGAGAGGCTAATCCAAGCTAACCATTAAATTTTGAAGATAACTTTCTGTTACAAGTTGACCAATAAAAGAGTTCATCTCCATACAATATTTAAACTAATCAGCTTAATTCATTTTCCTACTCCACAACCTCTCAAACTGTGGTAGTAAAGCAATCTTATCGCCAATTGCACAGAAGTATTTTTCCAAATAGTGGAATGAAATGAGAACTACAACATTTAAGTTCAAATAATTTCTTCCTGAATATCTGATTAGTTTTCCAGTGGGAATGATATGACAACCAGATCATTTTGGTTCAAATAATCTCCTCATAAATATCTGGCTGTTGATTTGGAAACCTCTTTCCTCCTAATTAGATAACAAGCACATGCCACTCCCAAATGAATTAGAGTTAGCTATATGAATCTTCTTAATCCATTCTCTTTCAATCATTGATTCATAATCTATTCTACTGTTCTCAGGAAAACGAAAAGAACTCCTTGCAGTATTCAGAGAATTTATCATAGTTTCTTTCCCTCTTTCCTTAATAGAGGTAGCGTGCAGCTCAATTTACTCAGACCTCCAATATTCTGTCGAGTATCAGCATCCTATAACCAATACGTGTCTCAGATAGTCATATTAATAAATCAACTACTCCTTCCATTTTAATTTATTTCCCCTACTTTTCCTCTTTAGTATGTTTAGAAAAGAACATCTCTTTCCTTTTACGACAACTCTTTAATTTTAGGTTTTCCCATGACATGTAAGATTAAACCGTATTTTGGTATATTCTAGGTATATTTGATTTTAGATTCTCAAAATTCTTTATACTTTTTCTAACTCCGTACCAACTCAGAACAGGACAATCAAATGGATACGGAGGGGAATATACCTTATATCTTCACTATATTTTGAACCTTGTTCAACCAAGGTCGTTCATTCTAGCTTCATTGACCAGTACGCCGCACCCTTATATGCTACTAATCATAGTTAAATGGTTATAATTACCTCTATTATCAAATTACCTCAATCCTCCTCCTCATCCTATATGATTACACTAATATTGAGTTAAAAAATTCCTTGGAGTAAGAGAGAAAAACAAAATCAACACTAATTCTTAGTATTAACAATCATAATTAAGCACTAAATTCATCAAATCTAAAAGGAAAATAGGAAGTATATGTAACTTTACCATTGTGTGTACATGTCAACAACGACAGTTTTCTCACCGGCAGCTTCAACAATCGGCCAGAACGTATCCTTACAAACTTCCGTCACCTCTCCCACCATCACAGTCGCAGTAGTAACAGTAGCATCTGAGCTACTACACTTCACCTTCAAGCTGAGTCCTCTGTCCCTCAAAACCCTAGACGAAAAGCCATAATCTCCTGCAACGCAGACCACTGACTGCTTGTTGAACCTCCACGGAGAAGACCCTGACGGCGCCATTGATGACTTCAACGGTACCTGATTTACTTGAACTTGTAACGCCATTTTTGCTATTATCAATCTATACGTATAGCTCCCTGTATGTATAGGTAGAGAGAGAAAGTTGCAGAGACAGAGTGGGCGCTGTATGTGTGTTAAATGGCGGAGAATTTGAAGGCAGAAGGAGAGTGTTTGAGAGGCGAAATGACTAAATTACCCATTGATATATTCTTTTTTGTGTTTATTTAGTTAATTTATATATTCCATTGAGGGTTTTTTTGGTCATTTCATAGGGTTTTATTTTGTGGTAGAGATTTTATTTGATAGATGAGTCCAAAATGATGGAAGGCGGACGTGGAGTCATTGGTCCATAAAAATTGATTTTTCTAAATTTTAATTTTGGAAAAGATTTTGTGGCAAGAAAGATATAAATTGCATATTTCGATATTTTAATTTGTTTATTTGAAGTGTGGACGTTCCAGTTAGAAGAGGTTGGACTTAGGATATGCGGAGGGATAGAAGTAGATTAAAAAAGTATTTGAAGGAGGTGATAGATATGGGAGATAGATCGAAAAAGTACAGAAGGGGGTGATTAAACAAGAGAGGTAGATCGAAAAAGTATTGAGGGAGGTGATTAGACAGGAGAGGTAGATCGAAAAAGTATTGAGGGAGGTGATTAGACAGAATATGACGTAACTTCACATTACCGAGAACTTGATCTTAGATAGAAATGAGTGAAAATTGTGTATTAAGGTAGAAGGTTAATAGGCTAGTAGAAGTAGTATAATCTCTGGTCTTGTGTTTTAGTAGAATTAGTCGTATCTTTATATCTTGTGTTGTTCTTATCCATATTATATTTGTTACTTTTATTGTATTTATATGTTGTCATTTGCTTGCTTTTTTTTTCACATTTAATATCTTCTGCTTTTGAGGTCTAATATGTTTGAAAGTCTTCTAAAAACAACCTCTGTATCTCTAAAGATAGTGATAAGAGATAGATATAAAATTATATTGCAAAAATAATTAATTTGAAATATCTACAAAGCAAAAAACATTACAAGCTATTTTTTTTCGAAAAAAGTCCTACAATGATTTTATCCGCCTAAATGGTGGATAGCAAACATTATTATTTTTAATTATGATATAATGTCAATGAGAGATGAGCCGACACATAAAAAAATATCAGTGGAGATTAAAAATTAAATTATTTATATATAAAATTAA
>JAABOM020000092.1:25799912-25821166 GCA_011800125.2 Solanum clarkiae
CACTCCGCCCCATACAGCAGTGCCGGTCTAACCACCACTCTATAAAACTTACCTTTAAGTTTAGGTGGTATTTTTTTGTCACACAATACTCCGGAGGCCAGTCTCCATTTAGACCAAGCTGCTCCAATGCGATGTGTGACATCATCATCGATATCGCCACTGCTCTGAATGATGGACCCCAGATATTTAAACTTATCCCTCTGAGGGATAGGTTGACTGTCAAGCCGCACCTCAGAGGTGTCATCCTCCCTTTCCACGCTGAAATTGCATTCTAGGTATTCAGTTTTGGTCCTGCTCAATTTAAAGCTTTTGGACTCCAAGGCGTGCCTCCAGGCCTCCGATCTCTCATTCACTTTAGTCCGAGACTCATCGATTAGTACTATGTCATCTGCAAATAGCATACACCATGGAACCTCATCCTGTAGAGGTCGCGTATATATATATAACTAATATACAAATAACTAACTAACTGCATAAAATAATACTTACATAAATTTACTCGTAATTAATCTCTACATTTTTAACTATCAAATTACTCCTTATCATAACTCAATAATATCGGGGGTACTCAGGATAAGCACATAGACGTGGATACACTTGATTTTTACCCAAAACCCTTCGAGGGTTTTCGACTTTGTTCAAATAGAGCAACCGATTGGAAGAAACTCAAATCTCTTTACAGTGTGATCATAGTAGAGTGTTCTCTTTGCCCTAACCCACCCAACTCACCGCCCTCGCGAACCCCACAATCTAGAAGAACAGAAATCTCTACTCCATTCAAATCAACAAGATGCATGCTCCGGTTCTTGTTATGCGTAAGTTTTTTTTGCCTTCTTTTTTTTTGTGTGTATTTTTGTTCGTTTTCCCCACTTTCCCGTGTGTTTTATGGACACCCATTTGCTTTTTTTTTTGGGTGAAAATGGGTCGAGTGGAGCAGAACGGATCTGGATGATTCAATGTAGTGCGACACTAGTTGGGGATTGAGGTTTTAGCTAATTGATGAAAGGGGGATTTAGAGATAGAGTTTATGTTTAGTCGATTGAACTAACTGATTGATTTGTTGATTGTCTCATTTTCGAAAAGCTCGATCTGTTTGTCCAAGATTGAGTTTTTTTTAGACATGGGTTGAGTAAGATGGGTTAAAGGGTTTATAGGGATGTAGCATTTACTAAAGTTTTGAGATTTCTGGTTGGGGCTGTTTGGTAGGGCGTACTAGAACAATGGTGAACAGAGTGTGTCACTAATGCTGTAATATGTGCTATATTATTTCATACGCACATTTTGGTTAGGAGTAGTTTGGTAGGGTGTACAAGAATAGTGCTGAATAGAGTGTATCAATAATGCTAAGTACACTATTTGGTTGGTGTATTAAAAATAAGATGCATTGCACAATTTCAAAAAATGAATTATTTGTTTGTTAAGATATGCTCCACAAATACGGTGAAAAGGATGTGGAAAAGGTTTTGAGGGGCAATTGACCATGATAGTGCATGCATTAAAACGCTTTGCATCACTAATTCTATGATTTGTATGTACTGGTTATATGTAGGTTAAAAAAGTGTACTGCGTCTATGATTTTTATGTACTGGTTATATGTAGGTTAAAAAAATGTACCTAACAAAGTATAAGTAATACACAAAGCTAGTGCACACATTATTTTTTCTAGACGCATCCTACCAAATGGCATTTTAGTGTTTTAGTTTTTAGGACTCATTTTATTAGTTGTTTTCTTACAATGATTGTATTGAGCAGAGGATTCTATGAAACGTGAGCAAGGTGGCAAGGTACAGCGGGCGAACATCCAAGCGGCAAAGGTGTGCTTGTTTGTTCATTTTTCACTGTCAATTCTTAGAATAAGTAAACACAAATATTTTGTACTTTTATATGTTCGCTGATATACTTGTTTGTTACTAGCCGCTAAAATGGTGTGTTTGATGTGAACTTCAATGTTTTTTTGTTGTACATTTAAATGAAGGAAGATATTGTTGATCCTTTCGAAGTTGCTACATTTCTGTGCCCACTAGTTTAAGTTCCTAGTGTTCCTGTTATACATTTACAGATAATTCACTTGCTTATTCAACCATGCTGAATTGGACTTGGCTCATTTTCTTTGTCGATATTCTTCTTTCATATATTCGGTGTGGCTTTTGTCTGTAAAACTTCATAATGTGCTAACACAGGTTGCACTAAAATGCATGGTGACTGGTGTTCCTGAAAATCGAAATTTATCTTGAGTTGGATATGTGCTATATTGGTTCCTTGTACTCGTCGTGTTGTCTAAGCGTGTTGTTATTGTTAATTTTCCTTACGCAGTATCAACTTATACAAGAATGAATGAGGTCCTCATAAAACAAGAATGATTGAGAAATTATAGTATTCTTAGCCATATTTTTGGATGTTCTTGTAGTTGGAGGAGGCAAGTCTATTTGCTAGTTTAAGTGTCTTCAAGGCATTTCTTTGATTTGCTGCTCTCAACCTAAAACAGCAAACTGCATGGAAAATTAAAATTAGAAAAAGAATACATTGGAGAAACAAGGGATTTGAATTCCTATTATTATTTTCAAATCTCAGTGGAGGCAAAAAGCTAGATGACTTTTTCCCATTTGCCTAAGCTTTGGTGGGCAGAGTCACTTAATACTTGTGCGGGTGGGAAGTAGGGTAGGGAATGGTCTAGATGAGCGCAAGCTTGTCTAGAGACCTCCCTTGTAGCAAAATAAAGTGGGATCGAGGAATCATATATGTCTGTCTATTTTCTCAGAATTTATAGTTGTTCGTCACAGCTCATGTTAGTATGCATGTTAGTTCTCTTATGTTCCGTTTTGCTTCCAGGCTGTTGCGGACATTATCCGCACCACTTTGGGACCACGATCCATGTTAAAAATGCTCCTCGATGCTGCTGGAGGTAAAATATTTGTACACATGTTGAAACATGTCATGAGCATATCCTCTTTCTTAGTAATTTTGGTGAAAGTCATGAATGTTAATGAATTATTTCAGGAATTGTAGTAACCAATGATGGAAATGCAATTCTCCGTGAGCTAGATCTTGCTCATCCTGCAGCAAAGGTATATGCTCTGTGTGTGTGTGTGTGTGTGTGTGTGCTGGCCCCTAGACGAATGTGTCTGTGTGTGTTCCTTTTTTGGTTCATGGATTTTTGTTTTGTTTGTGTTGATGTTTGCTTACATGCAGTATCCTAACGAATATGTTTGTGGTCACATTACTGTGTGCTTGCTTTCTTGTTAAGCTTTCATATTAGTTATTTCTTTCTGCTGCTGCAGTCCATGATTGAACTAAGCCGCACCCAAGATGAGGAGGTAGGAGACGGAACAACGTCAGTCATTGTCCTTGGTATGGCTCTATTTAATTCTTTTGTCATTTAGGTGGATGGTTTTATCAGTTAAATTGTCTCATGCAACTCATTAACTCACTCGCCTCTTTATCTTAGATATCTAACTGTTAATCTTGTTAGCTTAATCAATTGATATATATTGTCTAGCTGTTAATTGTTTGAGTGTGAAATTGGTGGGTTCAGTAATTTTAAGTTTCAGTTTGCTTGAGTTTGGTAGAGAGAAGCCACTAGATTCAACGAAATCGATAGGCAAATACTTTACGGAGCTTGGTCTCTAAGTCTTTGATATTTAATGTCAGCTTCACAAAATGGGAAGTTCTTACCCAAATTTAAATTTATTTGAAAAAGCATTCTACTTGAATCAATACTCAAACTGAGGATACGAATAAGAACATCGATGAGATATGTGTATATCAACTTTGGAACTTTGGTGTAAATTTTGGATATAAAACATGCAGATAGATGATAGTTTTCCTTAGTTACTTATATTTGCAATAAAGGAAGCCTTTGCTTTGTATGTAACTGCACGTCTCTATGTACCTGCGTGCTTTTGGCGGATTAAAATTTTTGCTTATTTGATTGAACAAAAACAGAGAACACGTCTTCAGAACTTCTGCTTGTTTGTGTAAGAGTAGCATATTGAATAATGTAGAACAATATTTGGGCATTTTGGAGATGCTAGGGAGGAAATTGTAATAGGCTGCTTTTGAGCTTTCTTTCATGTACTCTTGTGTACTATCTTGATGCTAAATAAAATCTTTAGTTTATAAAACAAATGAGCCATGAAGGACATTATTTTATATGTAGTCAAGCAATATACTTTCACTCCATGTATGATGAAATGGTTACTTTTGAAGCACTAGACTGGTAGCGTGTTTGAACTTGATTATGACGTGTGTGCATGTGAGGGAGCGAGAGAAGTGAAATAGGAGGCATGGATGCTGAATGGACTAGAAGTGGAGAAGAGGACCCAAAATGGAGGAAGTCTGAGCCACAACCTATGTTTGATTGATGTGGATAGAAGTAGTAAGTGATGAAGTTACGGGCTAGAAATCTAGCCTCAAGACTTACAAATAAAACCAAGAAATGGCGGGGGGATGGGGGTTGGAGAGGAAATAAAAGAGGAGGGGCAGAGGCTCTTGTCTTGCTTTTGAATTTAAACTGAAAGGGTGTGCAGTCCCTCCCCATGTGTTTCAATGCCTCTAAAGTGAGACACGGATCAAATTGCTTTAAAGTTATTAAAAATGAGTTAAAATTCTGGCACAATACTATGGTGAGAAGTGTATAAAAGATCTCTAAGCTGGCTGCTTACTCCTTTTACAATATTAATTATTTTATCACTATTTTTGAAGCTGGTGAGATGCTCCATGTTGCGGAAGCTTTTATTGACAAGAAGTATCATCCTACACTAATATGTAGAGGTAACAGATGAGCCTTAAGGTTTTATATCCTTCGTTCCGTTCTCCGAGATTAATATATGTACTCCTGTGACCAGCTTACGCTAAAGCTCTCGAGGATGCTGTTGCCGTGCTTGACAAAATTGCAATGACAGTTAATGTTGAAGATCGTAAGCTCCCACTGCTTCTTACATTTTCTTATCTTTTTGTAACTCCACTGTGAATACCTCTATGTTTTTATAGTTCCATGCCCGGAAGGATTAGATAAATACAAGACAGCTAGATTTTCTGGATGTCTTTTTTTAGAACTTTTGGAATTGCTTTGGATTAAGGTCAAATAAGCTAAAACAGAAAAAAGAATACTAGTTGAGTTTGCTATTTGTTTTCAGTGCCGAAGAGAACTTAATTAATTTTGTGTGGTTGCTTGAATTGCTAGGTCTTGTTATGGGGTTGTAAGCAGAGAAACAGCGTTATTAAATAAATTCTTTAAATAGCTTTTTGTTGCAAACATTGAATTGAGTATATGGAAGTTGCACTCTGGACTAATAAAAGAGTACTGTAGTATGATAATCTCATCTTTGGACTAGCTTTACTTTTATATTGGATGAGCAAATTTCGACACACTTTAAGTTCAGCCTTTGTGTTTTTCATTTAACTTAATCCTTTCTTGGATTTTGATTTTCTCGTTGCTCCCTGTTCTTTTTCAAGTTAAACGTTTTTTTCACTTATTTTTTGCAGGAATAGATTTTATGCTATTATTGTAGCTCGTACTTAAGTTCTCTGAATGTTTTAACATGCATTAGTACTAAAAATATTTGCTAACTGTGGCAGGTGAAACAATGTTGGGGCTGGTGAAGAGTTGCATCGGCACAAAA
Source organism: Solanum clarkiae (assembly GCA_011800125.2). Classification (NCBI taxonomy): domain Eukaryota; kingdom Viridiplantae; phylum Streptophyta; class Magnoliopsida; order Solanales; family Solanaceae; genus Solanum; species Solanum clarkiae. The sequence continues at coordinate 25,805,534 of JAABOM020000092.1, forward strand.
TTTACTAGTCAATTTGGGGATTTAATTGCAGTAAGTAAAATTTATTTCTAACATCCCCACCCCCACCCCCCGGCATGAAGGAATAAATTGAAATTCTTATATATGGAGGTATTTGGAGTGAAATGTATACTTGTTCTACAGCTGTTTCCACATATATCTGGCTATCTTTGAAGAAAGTCTGAAAAGTTAAATTGTTTAACTTTAATATTGTTTCTTAATTTTGTATGGATCGTCTCTTTTTGATGGTATATACTATATATTCCCTACAAGTGGGAATAACAGAAAGCTTAACATAAATTCGTGCCTAAATATCTTTCCCATGAGTTCTATTACCCCATCAAATAGTTTTGAACATCTAGAAGGAAATACATGACTCTTTTTTCTCGAAAAGGGTAAATAATTAATTGTTTGAAGATCAAGAAGAAACACATGCATATAGACTGGTTGACTACGGTTTTCTAAAATCCGCAAAACTATTAACTATTAATGTTTCTTACTCCCTCCGTCCCATTCTATGTGACACTGTTTGACTTGGTACGATTTTTTAAGAAAAAAGAGACTTATGAAACTTGTGGTCCCAAATCATTCATAGATATCTGTGTGGTTGAAAATCATTTCACTAAGGGCAAAAGTGGAATTTTAAAGTTAAATTATTTCTAATTCTAGTAAGCTGACATTCTTTTTGGCATAGACTAAAGAGGAAAGGGTGCTCACATAAAATGGGACGGAGAGGAAGTATTGTTTTCTTATAATTATATAGATGCACCTGCTTCTTTTATTTCTTTCCATAATGTGTTATTTATAATGATTTTAGAAGTTATTTTCCACAATTCGATTGAGAGATTTTTGGGATTGGGACATATTCTACGGAGGGGGCATAAGGTGGGGATTGAACCTCAGATCTCTTGGTTCCAGCATCTCGACTTTGGTTTGGTAACCACGAGATCAAGTCTTCACTGGGCAACTAGTTGATTGGTATATGGATGAGATAATTGGATTTCAAATTGAAGGTCTTCCTTCAAGAAGTTCTTACTGCAATAGGAATGAACAGGTCAAGTATTTAGTTCATTGTCTGACTTTTATTATCTCAGGATTTAGCTATTGATGCCACAAGAATGGTTGGTGTGGAACTTGGCCAAGGCTTACGTGAGGTGGACATCAAGAAGTACATCAAGGTTGAGAAGGTGCCCGGTGGGCAGTTGGAAGACTCTGTGGTGCTTAAAGGAGTAATGATGAACAAAGATGTAGTTGCCCCTGGCAAAATGAAGAGAAAGATTGTAAACCCTCGCATCATTCTACTTGATTGTCCTCTAGAGTACAAGAAAGGTGAGAACCAAACCAATGCAGAGCTCCTTAGAGAGGAGGATTGGACTGTCCTCTTGAAAATGGAAGAAGAGTACATTGAGAACATGTGCGCACAGATACTTAAATTCAAGCCGGACGTGGTTATTACTGAAAAGGGACTTAGTGATTTGGCATGCCATTATCTGTGCAAGGCTGGTGTCAGTGCAATCAGAAGGCTAAGGAAGACGGACAATAACAGAATTGCAAAGGCATGTGGGGCAGTTATTGTTAATAGACCTGATGAGTTGCAAGAATCTGATGTTGGTACTGGTGCTGGTCTATTTGAGGTGAAAAAAATTGGGGATGAGTTCTTTACTTTCATTGTCGATTGCAAGGATCCGAAAGCTTGTACTGTACTTTTAAGGGGTGCAAGCAAAGATCTACTGAATGAAGTAGAAAGAAATCTACAGGTATTTCCTCAATTCTATAGGAGTTTAACAGATGATATCTGTATTTCACACTATTTGAGCTGCTCCATATGCTTTTTCAGGATGCCATGTCTGTTGCTAGAAACATTATCAAGTGTCCTAAACTAGTTCCCGGTGGTGGTGCAACAGAGTTAACTGTATCTGCCATGTTAAAGCAGAAAAGTTCCTCCGTTGAAGGCATAGAAAAGGTAAGCTGTGCTATTCAAGTTATTGCTATTCTTTTGCAGATTGAAATCAAGTCATGAATATAATGATCTGCTGAGACTCTGTGGAAATTGAGAAAAAGCAAACGGACGCTAATACTTTCATTTTTCCATTGTCATATATGCAGTGGCCTTATGAAGCTGCAGCAATTGCTTTTGAAGCTATACCACGAACTTTGGCTCAGAACTGTGGTGTGAATGTCATTCGTACTATGACTGCTCTTCAAGGAAAGGTAAAACTTAACTGTTTGAGGTGGATATGCTATGCTTCTTTTATTTGTGTTCTTCAGCTAATTCTTTTCATATAACCTATAGCATGCAAATGGCGAGAATGCATGGACGGGCATAGATGGAAACACTGGTGAGATTGCTGACATGAAAGAGCGGAAGGTATGATATTATGTTCTTAACTTTCACCCACTCCCTAACCCCATCAGCACCGGACGGAGGTTACACACTTGTATGCGCAAGAGTCAGTAAAATTAGATTTTATTAGGTGAATGAGGATCGAATATATGGTTGATTTTGAAAGATTTAAAAGAGAGACAATGCTTCAGCTGTTGTCATCTTTTAATATCATTTGAGTAACAAACTTCAGGAATTTGTATTGATTCAAGAATCTTTATATATGCCCAGATATGGGATTCCTATGCAGTAAAAGCACAGGCTTTTAAAACTGCCATTGAAGCTGCTTGCCTACTTCTGAGAATTGATGACATTGTGAGTGGAATAAAGAAGAAGCAAGCCCCTGGAGCAGGACAAGGTTTATCAAAACCAAAAATCGAGGAAGAAGGCGATGCAGACAATGACCAGCTAATTCCGGAATGAACATGACACTGCATGCTGCAGTGGTATGCTTCCAAAATTCAAACTGCATCTGAAAACCATTTTGCAGTTTTCATCTGACTTTAGTATAGGCTACCCCGACTGATTGTTTGAAATTTTTGTGCTTGACATGTAACTTAAGCTGTTTTTGACTGCTGGCAGTTGTTGGTCGTCAATATTTCCGCGTTGTGTTCGATATAGATTCTGTTTCATTTGAGGTTTTAAAATAGTTTTGATGTTTGCGAGTACCACGAGATGTCGTTGTGATTGGTAAATCAATGTTGGAGAATACGGTGAGTATTGATCATGAGACTGTTTTTGGTGGATCCACAACAAATTTTAGCAAAATCAACATCTACTAATGCTCAATAGAAACAATAATTCATGACTAAATATCTAACTTCAAAATAAACGACATTAGTAATGTGTTATGTATTGATTACTATTCCATTTCTATGATACACCAAATTTTAGGTAAGAAAAAAATCTACTATAAACACCACCACCACATACCAATATAAGATTTCCAAAAAATAATATGTATTATAAAACATTAAAAAAACATTTGTTGCGAGTTGTCGCTGATAATACGGAACATTGCCATGAAAGATATATTATTTCTAACTGATATCTAATACAAGTCGTTGCTAAAGGCGTGCAACCTCTGGCGACTCTAATCACCTTTAAAACAAAAAACCGCTAAAGTGATACTATTTGCGATGACTATAACCATCGCTAATAAATACATGTCTTGCGTGGAAGATATACTACTGGTGGTGATTTTAACCATTTTAATAAATGTACGTATGGGTACCACCACTAACAGTGGACTAATATCCATGAAAAACTATTGAAATCATCTGTTTCCTGTTACTTGGCCCATAAAATCCTAGCAGGCGTCTTGCGGCACTGTCAGGCCACCTGAGCATTTTGTCGGGGTCGTTATGGACTGGTCAGTAATTTTTTAGGAAAGTTGGTGCGTATCCCCAGGCAGCGCCATAAATCGTGGGCTAACTCCCACGAAAAATTACCGAAATCGCCTGTTTCTTGTTTCTTGGCGCATGAAATCTTACTAGACATTCTGCAGTGCCGCCGGGGGATCTTTTCGGGCTCGTTACGGACGGATCGATGAAATTTTTTGAGAAAGTTGGTCCAGATCCCCGGGCAGCGCCACAAACTGTGGGCTAATTCCCACGAAAATTTATTCAAAATCGCCCGTTTTCTCTGTTGCTTGGCCCATAAAATCCTACTAGATGTCCTGCGGCGGCACCAGGCCACCTGAGGCTTTTGTCGGGCTCATTTTGACGGTCGGTATAATTTTTCAGAAAGTTGGCTCGGATCCCAGACAGTGCTACAAACCTTAGGCTTACACTCAGAAAACCTGCCAAAATCTCTTGTTTCTTGTTGCTTGGCCCATAAAACCTACCAGGCGTCCTACGGCATCGTCGGGCCAACTAGGGCTTTTGTCGGGCTCGTTATGGACGAGTCGGTGTAATTTTTTGAGAAAGTTGGTTTGGATCTCCGAGCAACGCCACAAACTGTGGGCTAACACCCATAAAAAACTGGGGCTCTTGCCGGGCTCATTACGGATGGGTCAGTGTAATTTTTTGAAAAATTTTTCCTGAATCCCGGGGCAGGGCCACAAGTCGTGGACGTTGCCGAAATCGCTCGTTTTTTGTTGTTTGGTCCATAAAATTCTACCAGGAATCTTACGACGTCGTCGACCACCTAGGTTTCTTGCCGGGTTCAGTATGGATGGTTCGGTGTAACTTTTCATGAAAATTGGCCCCGAGCCCTGGGCAGCACCACAAACCGTGGGTTAACACCCACAATAAATTATCGAAATCGCTAGTTTCCTGTTGCTTAGCTCGTACAATCCTGTCAGGCGTCCTGCGGTGCCGTCGGGTCATCTAAGCCTTTTGCCGAGCTCATTACGTACCAATCGGTGTAATTTTTAGGAAAGTTGGCCTGGATCCCCAGGCAGCGCCACAAATCGTGGGCTAAAACCTTCGAAAAACTGCTGAAATCGCTTGTTCCCTATTGCATGACCCATAAAATCCTACGAAGCATCTTTCGGCACTGCCGGGCCACCTGGACCTCTTGTCTGGCCTCGTTACGATGGGTTGGTGTAATTTTTGTGGAAAGTTGGCTTGGATCCTCAGGCAGCACTACATACCGTGGCTAACACCTATGAAAATTTGCTGATATCGTTTTTTTCCTGTTGCTTGGCCCATAAAATTTATCTAGGTATTCTGTGGCGCCGCCGGGCCACTTGGGGCTCTTGTTGGGCTTGTTACGGATGGGTCGATATAATTTTTTGAGAAAGTAGGTCTGAATCCTTGGACAGAGCCATAAACCATGGGCTAACACCCACAAAAAATTGTCGAAATCATCAGTTTCCTGTTGCTTGGCCCATAAAATACTACCAGGAGTCTTGTGGCGCCGCCGATCCTCTCGGGGCTCTTGTCGGGCTCGTTAAAGATGGGTCAGTGTAATTTTTCAAGAAAGTTGGTGCAGATCCCCGGGCAGTACAACAAACCATGGGCTAACACCCACGAAAACTACCGAAATCACATGTTTCTTGTTGCTTTGCTCATAAAATTCTACCAGGCGTCCTGAAGCGCCGCTGAGCCACTTGAGGCTTTTGCCAGGGTCGTTAAGTATGTGTCGATGTAGTTTTTGAGAAAGTTGGCCCGGATCTCTGGGCAGCGCCACAAACAGTAGGCTAACACCCACAAAAAACTACCGAAATCACCTGTTTCCTGTTGCTTAATCCATAAAATCCGCTGGGCCACCTAGGGTTGTTGTCGGACTCATTATAAATGGGTTGGTATAATATTTTGGGAACATTGGCGTGGATCCCCGAGTAGCGCCCAAATCGTGGGCTAACACCCTTGAAAAACTGTCGAAATCACTTATTTCCTGTTGCTATGCCTATAAAATCCTACCAGGTGTCCTGCGGAGCCGTTGGGCCACCTCGAGCTCTTTCTCGGCTTGTTACGGATGGGTCAGTTTAATTTTCGAGAAAGTTTCCCCGAATACCCGGGCAGCGCCACAAACTATGGGCTAACACCCGAGAAAAATTGCTGAAATTGTCTGTTTCTTAATGCTTGGCCCATAAAATCCTACCAAGCGTCCTGTAGCGCCGTCGGGCCACATCCTACCAAGCGTCCTGTAGCGCCGTCGGGCCACCAAGGGCTTTTGCCGGGCTCGTTACAGATAGGTTTTTGTAATTTTTCAAAAAATTGGCCCAGATACTCGGGCAGCGCCACTAATCATTGGCTAACACCCATAAAAAACTGTCAAAATCGTTTGTTTCCTATTGCTTGGCCCATAAAATCACACAAGGCATCCTGCAGCGCCGCCGGGCCACTTGGGACTCTTGCCGGGCTTGTTACAGATAGGTCAGTGTAATTTTTTAGGAAATTTGGCTCAGGTAGCGCCATAAATTGTGAGCTAATACCTATAAAAAACTGTCAAAATTGCTTGTTCCTTGTTACTTGGCCCATAAAATCCCCTGCTTCGCCACCGGGCCACATGGGGCTCTTTCTGGGTTCATTACGGACGGATTGGTGTAATTTTTCATGAAAGTATTCCCGAATCTCTGGGCAGTACCACAAACTGTGGGCTAACACCCATGAAAAGCTACCGAAATTACCTCTTTCCTGTTGCTTGACCCATATAATCCTACCAGACGTCCTGCAGTGCCACCGAGTCACCTGCAGCTCTTGCTAGGCTCGTTACGGGCTGACCGGCATAATTTTTCAGGAAAGTTGGCCTGGATCCTCAAGGGCAGTGCCATAAACTGTGTGCTAACATCCATGAAAAACTGCCAAAATTGTCTGTTTCCTATTGCTTCGCTCATAAAATCTAACCAGGCGTACCACTGTGCTGCCCGGGCCACCTAGGGCTCTTGCCAGGCTAGTTACGGATGGTCGGTGTAATTTTTTTGGAAAAATTGGCCCTGATCCTCGAATAGTGCCACAAACCGTGGGCGTTGAAATCACCTGTTTCCTGTTGTTTGACCCATAAAATCCTACAAGGCCTTCTGCGGCGTCGCCAGCCACCTGGGGCTCTTGCCGCGTTTGTTATGGACGGTTTGGTGTAATTTTTCACGAAAGTTGCCCGAATTTTAGGGCAGCACTACAAACCATGGGCTAGCACCCATGAAAAACTGTCGAAATCACTTGTTTCCTATTACTTGCCCATAAAATCCTATTAGACATATTGCGGCACCGCCAGACCATCTGGGGCTCTTACTGGGCTCGTTAAGATTGGGTCGGTGTAATTTTTTGAAAAGTTGGGTCGAATCCCTGGTCAGCGTAACACCCCCGAAAAATTGCTAGAATCGCATGTTTCCTGTTACTTGGTTGATCAGATCCTATAAGGCATTTTGCGGTGCCACCAAGCTATCTGGGGCTCTTGGCGGGCTCGTTATAGACGAGTTGCTCTGATTTTTCGAGAAAGTTGGTCCAGATCCTCGGGCAGCACCACAAACACTGGGCCCACACCCATGAAAAATTGCTAAATCGCCTGTTTCATGTTACTTGTCCATAAAATCCCACTAGATATCCTGCGACATCGCCTGGCCACCAGGGCTCTTGCCAGGCTCATTACAAACGGGTCAGTGTAATTTTTTGAAAAAGTTGGCCCGTATCCTCGGGCAGCACTACAAACCGTGGGTGACAACCACGAAAAACTACCGAAATCGCTTGTTTTCTGTTACTTGGCCCATAAAATCGTACGAGGCATCCTGCGGCGCTGCCGGCCCACTTGGTGCTCTTATTGGGCTCGTTACGGATAGGTTGTGGTAGTTTTTCTAAAAAGTTGGCCCAGATCCCTGTTTAGTGTCACAGACTGTAGGCTAACACCAACAAAAAACTTTCGAAATCGCTTGTTTCTTGTTGCTTGGCCTATAAAATCCTACCTGGCGTCCTGCGACACCGCAGGGCCACCTAAGCTCTTACTGGGCTCTTTACGGATGGGTTGATGTAATTTTTCAGGAATGTTGGCCCGAATCCCTCGAGTAGCGCTCTAACCCATGGGCTAACACCTACGAGAAACTCTGAAATAACCTGCTTCCTATTACTTGGCCCATAAAATCCTACCAGGCATCTTGCGGCGCCACCGGGCCACCTAAGCCTCTTACCGGGCTCGTTACGGACTGATCGGTGTAATATTTCGAAAAAGTTGGTCTAGAATCTCGAGTAGCTCCACAAACCGAAATTGTCTATTTCCTGTTACTTGGTACATAAAAAAATCCTACCAGGCATCATGTGGTGCCTCCGGGACACCCGGACCTCTTGGTTGGCTCATTACGGACAGGTCGTTGTAATTTTTTGAGAAAATTGGCCCGGACCCCTAAGCAGTGCCACAATTCGTGGGCTCACACCCACGAAACCTGTCGAAATTGCCTGTTTCCTATTGCTTGGCCCAAAAAATCCTACCAGGCGTCCTACGGCAGCTCTAGGCCACCTAGGCCTTTTGTCATGCTTGTTATGGACGAGTCGGTGTTATTTTTCGATAAAATTGGCCCAGATCCTCAGGTAGCGCCACAAACCATGGGCTAAGACCTACAAAAAACTACCGAAATCGTCTGTTTTCTGTTGCTTGGCTAATAAAATCCTACTACGCGTCCTGCAGCGCTGCCAGGCCACTTGAAGCTCTAGCCGGGCTCGTTACAGATAAGTTAATGCAATTTTTTGAAAAAATTGGCCGGGATCCTCAGAAAGTGCCACAAATCGTAGGCTAACACCTATAAAAATTTACCGAAATTGTCGGTTTCTTGTTGTTTGGCTAGAAAATCTTACCAGGCATTCTGTAGTGCCACTAAACCACATAGCCCTCTTGCCAGGCTCATTACGGATGGGTTTGGTGTAATTTTTCATAAAAGTTGGCCTTGATTCTCGGGCAGCGACATAAATCGTGGGGTAATAGTCACGAAAAACTGTTGTAATCGCTTTTTCCTAATTGCTCGGCCCATAAAATTCTGCCAGGCACCCTGTGGCACCGCGCGCCATGTGGGCTTTTGCCGATCTAGTTACGGAAGAGTCGATATAATTTTTTGGGAAAGTTGGTCGTATCCCCGGGCAGCGCCATAAACCGTGGGCTAACACCCATGATAAACTACTGAAATTGCCTGTTTCCTATTGTTTGGTCCATAAAATCCTACCAGGTGTCCTGCGGCTCCGCCGGGCCATCTGACCCTCTTGTCGGGCTCTTTAAGGACAGATTAGTGTAATTTTTCAAAAAAGTTGGCTCGGATTCCCGGACAACGCCACATACCGTGGCCTAACATCCACGAAAAATTGATGAAATTTCCTGTTCCCTGTTGTTTGAACCATAAAATCCTTCCGGGCTGATGCTGTGGGCCACCTAGGCCTGTTGTCTGGCTCGTTACGATCGGATCGATGTAATTTTTTGAGAATGTTGGTCTGAGTCCCCGGGCAGCGCCACAAATCGTGGGTGTTCTGCCGAAATCATTCTTTTCCTGTTACTTGACCCATAAAATCCTAATAGGAGTTCTGCGGCACTGCCAGACCACCCGGGGCTCTTGTCGGGCTTGTTACGGGCGAGTCGTTGTAATTTTTTGAAAAAGTTAGCTCGCACCCCTGGAAAGTGCCACAAATCGTGGCTAACACCCACAAAGAACTACCGAAATCGTCTGTTTCCTGTTTTTCGGTCCATAAAATTCTACTGGTCCTCTTGCGGAGTCGTCGGGCCACCGGAGCTCTTGTCTGGCTCGTTACGGACGAGTCGGTATAATTTTTCAGGAAAGTTGGCCTGGATCCCGCGAGCAGTGCCACAAATCGTGCGCTAACACCCACGAAAAACTGTCGAAATCACCTATTTCCTGTTGCTTGGCCAATAAACCCTTACTAGACGTCCTGCGGCGCTGCCAGACCACTGAGACTCTTGCGGGGCTTGTTACAGACGGATTGGTGTAATTTTTTGAGAAAGTTGGCTCGAATCCCCCAAGTAGAGCCAAAAATCATGGGATAACACCCTCGAAAAACTTTCGAAATCGCCTGTTTCCTGTTGCTTACCCATAAAATCCTATTAGGCGTTCTGCGGCGCCGCCGGACCACCTGAGCTTTTTGTCGGGCTCGTTACGGATGGGTCGATGTAATGTTTTGAAAAAGTTGGCCTGGATCCCCCGGGCAGCGCTAAACCGTGGGTCAACACCCACAAAAAACTACCGAAATCGCTTGTTTCTTGTTGTTTGGCCCATAAAATCCTACCAGGCGTCCTGCGGGCCGCCGGGCTACCTTCGACTCTTGCCCGGCTTGTTGCGGACGGGTTGGTATAATTTTACGAGACAGTTGGCCCCCAGCCCGGGCAACGCCACAAACCATGGGCTAACACCCATGAAAATTTTTTGAAATCGCTATTTCCTGTCGCTTGGCCCATAAAATCCTACCTGGCGTCCTGCGGGGTGGTCGGGTCACCTGGGGCTCTTGCCAGACTTTTTACGGACGGGTCGGTGTAATATTTTGGAAAAGTCCCCGAGAAAACTATGGCTAACACCCATGAAAAATACCAAAATCGCTTGTTTTTTGTTGCTCTGGCCATAAAATCCTACCACGGGTCCTACAGTGCCGTCGGGGCACCTGGGCCTCTTGCCATGTGCATTACAAATGGGTCAGTATGATTTTTTGGGAAAGTTAACTTGGATTCCCGGGCAGCACCACAAACCGTGGGCGTTACCCACGAAAAACTATCGAAATCGTTTGTTTCCTATTTTTTGGCCCATAAAATCCTACCAGATGTCCTACAGTGCCATCGAGCTACTTAGGGTTCTTGCCGAGCTCATTATGGACGGGTCAGTGTAATTTTTTGAAAAGTTAACCCGAATCCTCGAAAAGCGTCACAAACCGTGCACTAACACCCACGAAAAATTATCGACATTGTCTATTTCCTATTTCTTGCCCCATAAAATCCTATCAGGCATTCTGCGGCACCACCGGGCCACCTATTATTTTTTCGATTTTAACAATAGATGATCTATCTTTAATAAATTAAAAATTGATGTTTTAATAGTGATGAATTTATTAAGATCACAGTTATTTATTGTCAAATAATTCAAGAGAGAAAATAGCAAATATGATGACAAAATTATTGTTCTCCTAACTAGTTAGAACCTACAGAAAAATAATCTACTTTAATCTTATTACATAAAATAGAAAATTTCAGAATAATTCAAAAGTATAATTGGAAAGAAGCTTTTTGTAGAGTTTTAAACCAAGCACAAATTAGATGGAAAACAATGAACAAAACACTTGATAAAAAATAATCCTTACAATATTAATCCGTGTTATTTATTTTTGTACCAAAGGACCCCATAGTTTAGTAGTTAGACGGAGTTGAAGAGGTTGAATCAGCACAATCAACAAGTACATAATATTTGATGGTATACAATTACTGAAACGACCAAAGCAGGACTTAAAAGCGTAAATACTCTAGGTAAATATTTATACAAATGACCCAGTAGGTTTTGGGTATCAGATCAATCAATACAAGGCTTAAAATCTCTCAGACAAAGTTGATAGTATCGATAGGTGTTTGCTTTTGGAGTTTCGATTTAAAGGAATGATTATCACAGAATCAAATGCACTAAATCTGGGAGCCAAAATACACATACAAACATATTTATCGTGGTCGGAACTTGGGTCTAACTGTGATCACCCCAGGCCTCGTCTCCTCATAACGATATCTGCAAAACATGAGATTCGCATTTCATTTAGTTTATTGACTGTGGAATAAAAAAGAGCATTTGGCTAACTGTTGACTCAGCAAAAGCACACAAAAGCACTTGGAAGAGAAATATTACCCGTTCTCCACGAGAAAACTTCTTACAGCCATTGGAAGCGCAGCTTGTCCCCGGCTATGAATACCTTTGCCTGTAAAATTGCATACAACACTTCACACTAGTCAGGCACCCTTATGTTTGTAAATCAGGTAAGGCACTAGTAACAAAAGAGGCTCCAATTGAATAAAACTCAAAAAATAAGTGACAATCCATAAGAAATTTTGACCCCACGAAGTATGACCACCATCACATGTTCTATTAAAGGGAAGGACTACAAACTCATATAGATACATGATGCTATGATCCAGTAACATGCATGGGGTTGAGCTCCACGATTGTGATTCACCAGATATCAAGCATAACAATTCAAGTAGGCTACTCAATCTTCCTACTAAAAGCCCAATATTTTTAGAATGCACAATTCTCATAATACTTACGGATACTAACAAAATGCCTAGAGCAAAAGCAATATAGTGAATAATGAAGAGCCAGTCATAAAGTAAGAACAGGTTCAAACACACTCCCAACTTATAAATACAACCACATTGAAGAACATGTTGCTGGTGAAACATCTATACTTGGAACAAGTTCAACAGGAACATGATCCTTGAGCAACGCTTTTCAAGAGGAAAGTACCTGTTATGACCTCTAAGAAAGCTGGCCGCTGCCTATTCAACGGGGACCCTTTGCTCCGATTCTCCACATCAATAGAGACAGCAGCTCCAAAGCTGCACTTCAAGTTTACTTGATTCGTATGGGCAGTAAAATTATGTGCCGCCTGAGATTCAATCTTTTGCAAATGCTCTTGTAAGGCTTGAACTGCCTCTTTTGCATGAAGACCATGCAAGTCCAATGTCCATTGATCATTCTTACTGTTGCGGGCAGTCAAAATTTCTTTTGCAGCCTGCGCATTTAGCCTATTAGCAGCAACCCACTCTTCTCGGGCTTTTAGAGAAAAATGTTGGGCAGATAAGTGGTCACCTCTGAGATAGGCCTCTTTGGAAGCCTTAGAATGTCGAGCTGCTGACCTGTTTATAGAAGGAGAGAGGATTTCAGAATTGATTTAATAAGAAATAGGATAAAAACTTACCGTGTTCAAAACCATGAAACATGTACTCCCTCCGTCCCATTTTATGTAGCACCCTTTGACTTGGCACGGTGTTTAAGAATAAAAGGAAGACGTTTGAAACTTGTGGTCTAAAATCATTTTTAGATATTTGTGTGGTTGAGAATCATTTCATTAAGGTTAAAAAAGAAATTTTAAAGGCAAATTGTTCCTAATTTGAGTAAGGTGATTCTTTTTGGGACGGAACAAAAAGGAAAGGGTGCCATATAAAATGGGACGGAGGGAGTAATAATTATTGTTGCGATGATAATAACAAAGAACGAAGATGGTTTGTTTCATCATAATATGCTACAAAGTTTGTTGAAAAGATGATATCTGCTATTGAAGTTGCTTGGCCTCTGAAATTCTCCGAATGTTTCATACTAAAATATGCCACATGTACAAATAATTATCTTTGTTTAAGAACCAAACCTGGCAGAGCTTTTAGAAGAGATCTTTTGTTCACAGGTTCTTAGGGAGTATCACTTCAAATATAAAAAATCCAATAGCATAAGAGACGTTCATTAACTACCACTGTCTCCCATTTACGTACAAATATAAAAGATACTGAATACCCTTTCATGAAAAAAAAACACACTCAATCTACCAGTCTTAGCTGCCCCGATAATTAGGACCCATTGTTAACCCTGTAGAATTTTAAATATATTACCCACTAGGTCTCTGCACCAGTAGATGCAAAAAATCTTAGATATTCAAATAGAGGGCTATTAAGAACATGTATTCTCATTGTGTTTTAGCTGCAGATTGTCTGCATCTCATCTTTCCACATGATTCTCTATTTACTTCAAAAAAGGTGTTAAATACCAACTATTGGTAAATGAAGGAAGGAGACGGAAAAGTTGTTGGAGTTCTTAGTCCTCTCAAGAATATAGTCTTATTTCTCTTTTATTCCTCAAGTTGGTGCTTCGTACAAACTTTCAATAAAAGAATCATAGCTTTCTGAGACAGAATAACAAGAATCGAAGTTTTAATAAGTTGATGAAAATCATAATGGTTTTGGTTTCTCAATGAAGTTACTGGCCTGAACAAACCCAAGCCAACACTTGACCCTTTGCTGGTATAAGCTGTCCTTAGAGTGAGTATAAACTATCCTTGAAATCTAAAATGAAATTATAGAAAAACAGGGAAGCAGGGAAAAGGCTAGCCAATCATGTTTTCACTTAATAGGTAAACACCTATGAACAAGTGCAAGTAAAATCTACCTCGTCATCTTCACCGCATCCTTCCGATGGATAGAGTAAATATCATCCTCTTCCCACTCAGGCTCAACTGGTACAAACCTCATACTTCCCACTGCTCCATCAAAATGAAGTTTGTTCTCAACAGAAATACAGCTATTTATTAGTTCTTGACTGTTGCTCTGGAGACACTTAGCAAGTGCATGGCTCAATTCATCCAGATCCACGTTGTCTGTCAATGACACACCTTCAATAGCAGCACACTTACTAATATTTATGGGAGAATCCTTAATACTAGATTTCACTCCTGTAGTATCTGTGTATACATCTTTAAATTTTTGTATGCAGGGAGCATCTGCTTTTTCTGGAGTTGTTCTGTCGTCACGTGCAACATATGTATGATCAGCAGATACCATTGCTTCCAACAATGTTAAGGCCTTATTGAAATCATTTACACCTGCCATGACATCTGTGATCAAGGTGTCATCAGCCCACGGGTGGAGCTCTTTCAGCTTTTGGCACGCCTCAAGAAAACCTCTTTCTTGGATAATACCATCACTCTGGCTGAAACAAGAATTGCCAACTTGAATTTGATTGGCATCAGACTCTTTATTAGCCGTTAAAGACGGAAAACTTACAGATGGCTGCAGCAAGGATGAAAAAGGTTTCTCTACAATTGCTCCACTGTTCTTTGTGATGCTTTGAGATGGACCCCTTAAGGAAGTGGAAGGAACAGATAAGTGGGGGAAGGTTTCTCTCTCAGGCTCTGGCTCAAGATCTTGTTGCTTCGGTCTCTCATTGAGGTCAAATGCAGCCCAACCAGAAGTCTTAGTCCTCCTCGCAGACATCTTCTTATGTAGAGGACTCGTCACACTTGTAGAAGCAGCCATCTTAAATTGACATAGAATGCACTTAAATCATTTTAAGTGCCACACCTCCACCTCTTCTTAGCTATAATTTAAATAGTGTCCAATTCAAGTTGAAGTTTTGATTCAAAATGATAGCTTTACTGAAAGAGTTTAAACTGCACAAAAATTCTAAAATCAAATTTCAGTTGAAAGATAATACAAGCAGTAAGGCTGGTTGAAATACAATGTTTATGAAAGATAATACAAGCAGTTAGGCTGGTTGAAAAACAATGTTTAACTATGAAGGTTCTAGAAAACCAACCATCATAAGTGCTCCACTTTAGATCAGTCTACAATTTTTTTCCTTAATATCTATGGTATCACGGCTAGCTTATGCCCACATGATTAATTCAACAGAAAGCCTGTTCAGCCGACAAGCATAGGTTATTGATGTGACATGCTCACTGAGGTTAGATCAGGTGAACTCATCAAGTGTTCAAGCAAGAACCCAATCATGAGATCTTTAGGTCGTTACTCCCCACCTCAACCACTAGGACTTCCCCTTGTGACCTTTTGATCAGTTACTGTGATGCAAATTTGTTTGAGTGATTCGATCCAATGAAAACTTTGTATTGTATCTCTAAGTTCTACAACCATACTTGAAGAACAAAAAATTCAGTTGAACGCGGTATGTTTACAAATTGTTTTATGCTATCTATTGCTAATTACATTTATTGTTCCCCCCTCCCCGTCCCCTTTTGGCAGTTACCTCGCCAGGTTTGGCATCCAGAACAGCTCTCCTTTTATATGTTATTTACTTGTATTCATATGCTAATCCTTTTATTCATATGTTGTTATCTTTTACTCATATG
>JAABOM020000092.1:25826670-25856834 GCA_011800125.2 Solanum clarkiae
ATTCCCGCACTGTTAAACTATATATATATATATATATATATATATATATATATATATATATATATATAACTTAAATATCTAAATTCTACATATGTACCTCGTATTTAATTTTTAATCTTCTGCTATGTCTCAATAAAAATGAAACATATATTTTTTGGAATTTTTTTTTTATGTTTTAATTGTAGTGTAGTTACTTTGAAGAGACGTATAATAGCAATAGTATTGTTAATGTTTATATTAGTAAAGATTAATTCAAGTTAATAAGATGTTGGTCATTTGTTTGTAATACAATCGATATTATATAAAATTTTATTTACTAATACGAATAATTTAATTTAATATTTTAAAATATTAAGTAACTAATATAAAGAATACACCATTTTGCACTCTATCCTACAGTGCTTTTTTTTTTTTCCTATTTTGGGTGATTTTTTATTTTCGCTCCTCAAATATATTATCTTTAATATTTCTCTTTGCTTCTCCATTTTACAAGATATTTTGTTTTTTTGTGGATAAGTTATTTAAATATTTTCTGGAATTACAGTAATGATTCCATATCAGTTAGTTATATGAAACTGTTTGGAAGTGATAGAAAGCGACTTTGTTATTGTGTGATATAAAAAAGAAGGTTAAGGCCAGTGGGAATAGAAGAGTGTTGCTGGTTTTAGAAGTAAAGCCTAGCCTTTCTAACTAAGTTGCTCTTTTGAAAATGCAAAACTTTGCCTCCATATATATTATCTTAGGTATGAAAAGGCCAAATCCACTTCAGTTATTGTTTGCATGTTTCTGAGCCATTGCTTACTTGAGTGTTATGGTAATGAAAAGATGCCAAGAATCAGGAAATACAGTTGTGTTTATGATTGAGGCGTAGTTTATGATTCAAACTAGTTTTGTTTTTGATATAAGTTGGAACTGAAGCATAGTTGATTGATTGAATGTGTAAGTTTATTCTCTTTGCTTCAAATGTGTCACTTAGGGACTCCAAACTTTTTTTAGGATGAAAACTTGGGTGGTGTTATGGAAGATTTAAAATAGATCTTAGAAGAATCTTTGGTTGTATGTGTCGAATTATGTGTTAGTTTTATTGTAGTTACATACTGTCATGTTTTATGTATTATTAGTGGATCTAGTTGCTCTTTTTGTTCCTTCCCTTTCATTTGTCATATCTAGTTCTATCTGTTTTTTGGTTTTGAGATGAGGGTCCATAGGAAATAGCCCCTCTACTTCTATGAGGTAGTGGTAAGGTCTGCGTATACTTTACCCTCCCTAGACTCCACTTGTGAGATTTTACTGGGTATGTTGTTGTTTTTATTTCTCTTTGCTTCTCAAAAATTTATGAGGTATACATTCAGTACTATCTGATGCACACGGAGTATAAATTTATCCAAGTTCTATTTCATAAGCCATGTTTACTATGTTCATAGGTTATGTAGAATAATTAAATTTATAAGAATGCATAATATTGAATTTGAATTGTATTATAATTATTATTTATATTTAATACAATTATAATATAATTTTTTAAAGATGCATCTCTTCTTCGGATGATTCATCACCACCAAATCACCATTAGACAGTCAGTAGTTCAGTCCAATTATAAAATGCTAGTGAAAATACAATAATAATTACAAAATTACAATTGAAAAATAAAAATAAATAACAAATATTCTTTAGCTAAGGCGCGTATATCTCGTTCTATTTAAGGAGATTCAAGTTCACTGCAGTAAAATAAAAATATTTTCACCGGTCCAGCAGTATTTTCATTGACCTGTCCCCTCCAAAATACAACAACCTTTTCACAAAAATATGTAACTCAACAACTCTGGACAAGAGTTGAGTCTAAGCTCTACACAATAAAACACCTCCTTTCAGCTAATAAAATTCTCAAAATATTATACAATATACATATATGTGTGTTTCTTGTTTCTTCTCTGACTCTCTGTTGTGCTTCTCTTTTTTTCTGATTTTTCCACTGCCTCACTTTGAGCAGAATGTGGCTCTTTATATAGAGGTATGTGACGCCTCTTCAAGAGCTGCAAAGGCAGCATAAACATAGGATAATAATAATAAAACAAAACTTAATGGAGCACCATCACTAAGTGGAGAAGCAAATGGAACATTAAGGATACGACCAATTCCTTTTCTTAGTGCTGCAATGCAAGGAATTATAAAGAATATGAAAATATTAAAAAAATGCATACTAACATAAAATAAATCATCACGCAGTTTACTCGTGACCACCAAATTGTCCTTTTTTTTATTTTTTTGTCCAAACACCACCATCAGATCTAAACATCAAAGAGAACCTAAAGTTTAATTTTCAGTTGTAATTTTTAGTTTGGGTTGCCAATAGTAGCACAGTTGCTTAGTCTTCCTTCCTCTTGCGTATTACAATATAGGTGCTTTCAATGCTCTATTTAGCAAAAACCGACTTAATGGATAAATAAGGGATTGATAAGAATCTGTTCTTAAACTCTAGAGAACAGGCAGAACTTTTTCAATCACCTTTAGCCTCTAAAAACCTCCAAAGAACATTCCTCGAGGCTTTGTCTTAGGCCTTTTCATAGTCAATGAACACCATATTATGTGAGGTCCTTTTTTCTTTTCCAATATTTCTCTACCAACCTTCTTACATGACGATGGTTTCAATAGTCAATCGTGCAAGCATAAGTCTAAATTGATTCTCAGAAATGGACACTCGTTTCCTCACCATCATCTCCACTAATTTCTTCTAGACGTTCATAGTGTGATTTACTAATTTGATATCGCCCTTGTTTTTTTACAATAAAATCACTGTACCCTTAAAAATAGCATGAAATAACTCAATCAACTACTCTACACTTCTCTTGCCTGTGCTTTTTCAAAATTACATGAAATCTCATGGGGTCCAATCATTCTTCCTCGCGGATCCTACAATTAGCATGATTTACTTGTTCAACTTTAGAGCACCTATAGCACCCCCAAAGTCTTTTAGAATGCTAATTTACCCAATCCTATACCTCTTTCCCTTTCATTTAAGAATTTGTAAAAGTACACTTTTCATATTTATTTAATGGAGATCTCTTCCAACAATACTTTAGCTTCTCCATCCTTATTAAACTTCTGATACAGTTGCGAGCCTTTCTCACTCTTACTTTTGCGAGCCTATACAATTTCTTATCCTCACCTTTATCTCCTAACTTGACATACAAAACATTTGAAAGATGCTTTCTTAGTAGTCGTAACCAGTATTTAGCTTCTATCTTTGTCATCTTATAGACTTCCTTAAGCACTTACTTCTCTTCTTCATCCACGCACTCCAACAATTTTATATATGCAACCATCTTTGCTTTTACCTTTTTTTTTTTACTTCTTCTTTTCATCACCAATCTCCTTAATAGACACCAAAGTTACCTTTTGATATCCTTAGCACTTTTGTAATTGCTTCTCTAATGCAACTATTTGTCTTATCTCACATGTTATTCACATCACCACCACTACATATTCTTAATTAAGTAACAACAACATACCCTAGTGCCTCAAAAGGCTCCCGATCATTGCGGGGTGGGGGGGTCGGATGTATGCAGCCTAACCCCTATTTTTAAAAACATAAAGTGACTGTTTTCCATGAGGAGCGTCGAAAGTTGCATTGACTAACTGCTACTTCACAAATGAAAGAAGCGCAGACAGTTTAAAGAGTCATTTTGCTTTATTCCATCATACTCCAAAGCCAAAAAATAATCAATATTTGGCTCCATCCGAGATTGATGGAAAATATTCTTAATTAAGTAATTTTATTAATTTTTTAAATTTGAATAATTTTTAAAATAAACTTTGAAAATACTTTAATAATGATTTTTAAAAACTACCATTGGACTTTGTTTTTCACCAAAACACTCTAAACCCTTCAATTGGCCTAAAAAAACCGATAAAACTTTATCTAAAAGTTGCTTCTTTTACTTCAACTTTTACATACTTGGATTTTCCAAGACGATCTTCTTCTCAGGTAATTCAACACCCTTTTGTGTTTATTAGTCCTTTTTTTTCGTTTTTGCTATTTTCTTGCTTCGCTTAGCAATAGGGGTGTTGGAAGCTACATTCGTCAATGGGTGGGGGTGGGGTTGGGGGTGGGGGTGGGGGGATTCTTGTTTCTTTGTTAATGGGTTTCTGAAAAATGTAGTCTTTTTGATGTTCGTGGAATTGTATATGGATTTCTGGGGTAATGGTGATACTTCTTGAAATAAATCATGGTTTCTTTAATGTACCCATTTTTGCTGTTGATTTGGTTCTCATCTGTTTGGTTTGTTTATGCTTAGTGCAGTTATCTATTTTTAGGGAAATGAAATGTGTATGCAAATTGGGGTTTTTTGGAGATGAAACAACATTAATATGAAAATGAGGGAGACTGCCTCTTTTCCGAAAAATAATCATGAACACTGTTTGTTGATAGTGTGTTTAGTTATCTTTGAATGTCGACTTTTTGTATATACTATCTGATGCATGTGACCATGTCAAATGTTGTTTTTTCTCTTAGTTGGAAGAAGCCTTTTACCGTTCTTTAGAGCTTCGAGGAGTGGGGTCTATCTTTACCGTCATTTGATTCTTGATTTAGCTATGTCAAAGGGAAGAATAACTAAAATCATAGAGACCTATACCTAAATGCTATTATGTTTTAGATATGCGCTGTTATTTTTCTGTTGTATGTACTATTTTTCCATTAAAGATATAATCTTGATACTCCTTACTCTGTGTTTTTGCTTAACAAGGCTCTACTTTAGTTAGTATATCACATTCTCTCTGGTAAAAGGATTCAGTTAGATTAGGCCTCGGTTAAGCTATCCCTGTGTGCTATATTTGAGTTCATAAAAAGAAATGTTAGGGATCCACAGAGAGCTCACCGTCATTTCAAAGGTGGTTTTGCAATGAAAACAAGTACCTCTTGGTGCTTCTGTTTTTCTGTCAAATGCTGGAAGAGACTAGACCTATATTGTTTTGATGAAGTAATAAATCTTATTGACTAAAAGGGCAAATAACGCCCATATACAAGGAGTATACCTAAAAGTAGGAGTATACAAATATAGTTTTCTACAATTAGAACTCAATGCTCTATGGTAACAAGTATCTCATGGGCACATGAATAAGAAGATAGGGTTAAGAGGCCACTCTTCATCAGTACAAAGTCTCCCTCTCTATACCATAAAAGGCTCTTCTATTTCTTTATCTCCAGATTTTCCACATAAGTGCTGGAGGAGTAACATCCCGCTCTCTATGTCTTCTCTTCCGTCTTTAAAAGGTCCAACTGTTCCGTTCTCGAGAAGCTTGTTTATTGTTGTTTCTTTCTAGAGAACCTTGACTTTGTTGTTTCTTTCTTGAAATTATGTCTTTTTGTCTAACCTCATTGAAAATCCTCCTTCAAAGAACTCGTTTTTTTGCATCTCACAGAATTTTGTCATAAATTCATGTGAAGGCAAAATCCTATATATGGTGATTCAAGTTGAAACCCGTTTTAGGTGTGTCAAGCTTCTTGACATCCTGTTCTATAAGAATAATGCCATCTAACTTGAAATTAAGAATGTGGAAGCTGCCATTATGAGGAATGAGGTCCTGTGAGCAGATATGTATGAGTATTAGATGAGATGAAAGGTGTTGATCAAGGTGTCTGTTTTTTCCATTAGAAATAATTGAGAATCCAAATACTAGAGGAACTCTCATCTCTCTTGAGGATGTTTGATATGGTTGTAGCGCCAAGTCCGACACTTCCTCAAGTGTAACCAACTAGTGAAATTTACAGGCATGGATGTTTTTGTACAAGTTCATGGCTTTTATGGAGAAGATTTTCTTGGATTTTGACTGTATGTTTAGATAAGATTAAAAAATGACCAAATTCGCCAAAATGTGCAGGTAGCACACATTGTGAATAAAATGAGAGCTGGCCTCATCATATGGCTTGGTCACATCCTGCATTGACCTACATATGCACTAGTCCGTTGGTGCAGAACTATGATGGGTAGAAGGTGCTAAAAGGGGATGGGGTCGATCTAAAAGCATATGGAAAGAAATTGTCTGGAAAGACCTACAATTTATTAGAAACAGAGCGGACTTAGCTAAAAATAGGGCACAATGGTAGATAAAGATTCATATAGGTGATATTGTTTAGTTGGGAAAAGGTTTAGTCTTGTTATTACATTCATTTTGAACCTATTGCTTTTCTAGGAACATTTTGACTTAATTGATCTATATGTAAACAATCTATCTGTCATATTTATTTTTGTTTGGTATGAATTATGATGATGACATGAGTTAACTTTAAACAGAAAACATGGTAAGTGAGAATTCATGTAGCCGACCCCAACTTTTTTGGGTTTGAGGCATATTTGTTACTGTTGATTACATAGTCTTAATTCATTATTGATGGTTGTCTCATGCACATTTGGTTTTTCGATATAGTGTTCTTAACTTCTAATGGGTTTTGTAAGGTACATGACAGCTTAAAGTATTGAATTGATGATACTTAATGATCAATTGACCAAATTGACATCATGTAGGACATTCTTTCATACTTCTTAAAATCCATTTGGAGGTATATCCACCAAAGTATGGATGATGTCGACATAGAATTGGATGAACTGGAATTAGTTGCTGCTGCTGCTGGTTACCACTATTATAATTATATAACTAGGCAGCCTTCTCGTGGTTCAACTCCTAAAGGGTCTGGGTTCTTGAGCGAACTGCTCAGTGCCAACAATAATGTGTGTCGGGAAATGTTAAGGATGGATAAACATGTTTTTCACAAGCTTTGTAACATCCTTCGAGAAAGAGGCCTGCTGCGTGACACGGCTGGTGTTATGATAGAAGAGCAATTGGCAATCTTTTTGAACATTGTTGGCCACAATGAACGCAACAGGGTTATACAAGAGCGCTATCAGCACTCCGGTGAAACAATAAGCAGGCATTTTAATAATGTATTGAGGGCACTTAAGTCGTTATCCCGCGAGTTCCTTCAACTTCCTCCAGTCAGCACTCCTCTCCAGATCCTTGAAAGTAATAGATTCTACCCATATTTTGAGGTTAACCTTTGAGACCCTTCTTTCTTGTTTCATTTCATTATAGATTGGACTTATTGACCTGACTTTTTTATTACAGGATTGCATTGGTGTGATCGATGGCATGCATATCCCTGCTCATGTGCCAGCGAAGGATCAATCTCGTTTTCGTAATAGGAAGGGTATTTTGACCCAAAATGTATTGGCAGCATGCACATTGGATCTCCAATTTATATTTGTCTACCCTGGCTGGGAAGGCTCAGCTACAGATTCACGGGTACTGAGAGCCGTTTTGGATGATCCTGATCAAAACTTTCCTCCAATTCCTGAAGGTTGTTCATAATTACTAAACAGAATAGTTTTGCTTTTAGTTTAGTTCGTTTGCTTTTCTACACATATGATATTTTATCGACAAAATTGCCTGTTGCAGGGAAGTATTATCTTGTTGATACAGGTTATGTTAATACGGATGGATTTATTGCTCCATTTCCAGGAATTCGGTATCATCTTCCTGAATATCGGGGTGCTAATCTATTACCCAGAAATGCAAATGAGTTATTTAACCACCGGCATGCATCACTCAGAAATGCCATTCAGAAATGTTTTGATGTGCTGAAAACAAGATTTCCAATCCTCAAACTTGCTCCTCAATATGCTTTTCATACACAGAGGGACATTGTTATAGCTGCATGTGTTATTCACAATCACATCCGGCGTGAGGAAAAGAGTGACTGGTTATTTAAAGACGTTGAAGGAAGATATGTAGAAGAGTTGCCTGATTTAGATGACAATCCCGATCCACACTTGGCTTTTCAGGTCCAAGAACAGAGTGCCTCTGCCTTGAGAGATTCCATTGCAGCAGCAATGTGGAGTGACTTTATCAATAAATGGGATGAGTGGTGATTCACGCTTCTTGGAGAGAAGATGTGAATAGCTTCATGTGTTCATCAGATGAGTAGACAAAAATTATTCCCATATTCACAATCTACTTACCTTTTTGACGTTGGTGGGGCGTATGGACTAACTTCTGTGCATCTAGACTAATTCCACTGGCTACCTGCTGCTTTTTATCAGCACAGGTATCGCGAGTCAGATGGTAGATGTTGATTAGAGATTTGGACCTGACTGCTTTCCTGGATGTACTGTCAAAGAGGAAATATAGATTTGGTGTTTCCCATAGTGAGAAGCATTCAGTTTTTGCTCTGTCATAGTAAATTGTAATATTAGCAAGATAACATTCATTCTCAACCTGAGAATCATCTTCTTTTCATTTTTCTATGCTTTTGTTATCTACTGATAATAGTGTATTATATTCATCATTGCCAACCTGGATGATGGCAAAAAATTTTACTTTTAAAAAAATTGCTGTTTATTGGTGCTTGCCCCTTTTTGCAGTGGTCATCACCAATACCCCCATGAGACGCATAACCTTCAAAAAAGCAATGTCTGCCTTTCAAAAATAACTTAATAGGCTGTCAACTAAATTCACGGAAAATGAGTGCATACAAATGAAGAGCCCAATTGCATATTAAAGTTTCTGCTATGCGCAAGATCCGGGAAACTCCGTTGATAATTATTCATCAACATGCTTGTGAGGTCCAACTTGACCAAGTTTGGATGCCATTCGAATAGGTTCACTCATTTACACAAAACCGATGGATGAACACACACAAAGACGCTTAAATCTTAAAATTCCTATTTCATGACATTATAATGTTGAATAAAGAAACGTTGATAATTAAAAAAAAATGAAATGAATACTGGACAACAAGCCTGTAAGCACCACCCTAACCAAGTTTGGATGCCAAGATACCTGTCAATTGATTTCTGAAAGATTAGCGAACTAACACACATAAACAACAGCAGAGAAACTGGACGAAGAATTCACCATATGCACAATGTTTCACATAACATTGTTCATGACTTCTACAATTTAGCATAGCATTCTTAGTAAGTATCAATCCCAGTACATCTTTGTCTTAGATTGTATCTAACTCCTATAGTTCTCCTTACAAAACATTGCCTAGTTTGGGGAAAGAAAATGTGCTCTAGTAAGAGGATATTCTTTTCCAGCAATCCAAACACCAGTTTGTGACCATTGAATGTTTTCCCACTCCAGATTCTCTTCCAAAACCTTCCAAAAGAGAATAGTAACATTGTTAGACAACAAGGTAAAGGTAGACCTGAGACAAAAGAAGCTGTTTTCTTAATGGAGTTTAGCTTTGGTTCACAGCTTCATGCTTTAAAGTGAACCATTATCACATGGTGTTGTTATTATAGAAATGTTGCTCGGACTCTCCAAAAATGTTACCACATCCGTATCGAATCTTCCAAAAATGCAGTACTTTTAGAGGATCTGACACGTATCTATCAGCATTTTTAAAGAGTCCGAGCAACATAGGTTTGTATTGCTAACATATAATGGGCAACAAGGATGAATACCTCAACATGTTCAAGGGGCAAAGGAATTCCAACTGATTGCATTAGTTTCTGAGGCAGGGGCTTCTTACAAAGGGAAAATCGGAACATATCTACCATCGAATTCTCACCATTCCCTCCATTTTTTTCTCCGTTTGCCATGTGTAAATTGTAAGTTTGAAGTTTGTCAACATCCATTTCATGTATCTGAGAAGTAGCCTTTACCATCTTTTCACCGCTAAAACAGAGCTCATACCTTCAGATTAATTAACAAGTCAGGAAGTGAAGGAAAATGAAGATCAAAGTAGAAGGTAAAAACTGGACAATAAATTATTAAAGATCACATATCAATCACTTTCTCAATGACATTTCTTTTCTTTTCGCTCTTACCAGAGGAAACATGCAAGGGATATAAGAGACTAAGAGAGTCGTATAGCAGATACATTTTTCCCATGGAAGGTTGGTACAAAGAGTGAAGCCAGTGGTTACCTCTTAGAATGAGTTTCCAAGTAAAGAACTTCTCCCTTTTTTAGGCGCGTAGATGTAAAAAGGGCCTTTTTAAGACCCTTGTCAGCAACAACACTAATACTGTATTTGAGCCTGGGGAAAGAAACAAGCAACAGTAAGTAAATAGAAGCCTGGATGAAACCATAGGCAACAGCTCATCAGGCTAAAATATTGGAAAGAACCTTTCAAGGAAAATGATCCTGTAAAGTGGGCTTTGTTTTCAAGGATATCAATCAAACCACCGGCTTTGTTACTGACTCAAACCACAAGTCAGAAGACAGAGCATGACAAGTAAAACATAGCATTGATCATCCTTGATATTCCAACTCATACTTCAAGTGCTTATTAACATATGGGGAAAAGCTCAATACAAGATTACAAAGACCATATCTACCAGGGAAATGTCCTTAAAGTCCCAAGCACCTGTGATCGAAATTAAGAAAACTAAAGGGTCCTCCAAAGAATCAATCTTACTGCTTTGGAGTAATGCTTCTTCGTCATATGGTCAGTATTTTTTTCAAGTACAGAAATTAGGACAAAGGATAAGTGATGCAGAGAAGCCTTCACATATCCATTGAAGCTAATTGAAGGGAAGTCTTGAGGAGGACTT
Source organism: Solanum clarkiae (assembly GCA_011800125.2). Taxonomy (NCBI): domain Eukaryota; kingdom Viridiplantae; phylum Streptophyta; class Magnoliopsida; order Solanales; family Solanaceae; genus Solanum; species Solanum clarkiae. Next base: position 25,837,228 of record JAABOM020000092.1, read on the forward strand.
AATGTAGATTTATCTTTAAAAGACTAGCCTCACTTGCACACAGTAACAACAATTTTGTAACCATTTAGTAACATAAATCCAATATTTAAGAGAAGATAATTTGACAGAAAAATTTACCTGGTTCTCCTTTCCAATAAGTTTGAAAATATCCTCAGATAAACCACTAGAAAGTCGTGAAAACAAAAATGGTTGTTCCCCGTATATTATTTACCAAAAGTATTAAAATTACTCCTTTTGTTTTGAACAAAGCCCAACAGAAAAATCACCATGAGAAGAAAAAAGTTTGAACAGCAAGCTGATCCAGAAATTATACCACATCAAGGGTCTATGCATAACTGAAGTTCTGTATCTAAGGAAAGGAAAAAAAAGCATCTATTTGACGAGCAAGCTGATCCAGAAAAACAGTACATACCAAGGCTCATTGCATAAGTTGAACTGAATTGTCACTTCACGTACAAACCTCTGTTGTCGTAGTGCATTCTACAAAGAGAGTAACCAACAGAAAAGTTGAGGGCTGAGTTAAAAGGAAAAATAGCATACGACAATACACTACAACAAAGATTAAAAGAGAAGGCATAGTTTAAATCTCCTTCTCCTTTCAGTACCTTAAGCAAAGATGCATAACAAAAAGAGGATCATCATATCACATTGATAAACCTAAAATGGAGTATCAGATATATTTTGAGTAGTCATTTGCAGTTCTTCATTACCATTGGATCAAGCGGAAAGTTCAAAATCCAGAGGAACTAACTCTTTACATTTTAAAATTGTTCTTGCATAGGAAGCACACTGTTACTAAATACTTGTGACAGATTGAGTGTTCCATGACGAGTCCCTTGCCCCATGCAGGCTAGTGAGAAACCTAATCTTCAACACGCAGAACTGGGTGAGCTCATTTCCTTTTTCCTAAATAGTCGCAGCATAATACAACTCATAGAAAATGTAGATAAGATGATAACATGATGAATAAAGATTGAGTATTTTCTTGAATTCAACTGTGATGTACTTGGGCTGTTTATATGATGAATCATAGAAGGCAGTGGATCACCCCGAAAGGTATACATGTTGGAAGTTCCAAGTTTCAGAATTTATATTTATGTTATTAGTCTAAAATGTAAAGATAAAGTTATCTCAGGCAATACAGTTGAGGCAAATACATGGTCCGACAAATAAACCAAAGTCCACTTTATTTTTGTTTATTCTTTTCTATCGAACTGTCTAAATGAATAGGATTGCTTCACTTAGATGTTAGTTTGACAGCTATAGTGTAAAAAGGGGTTTAACAATAGCCTACAGATATGGAAAAGAGAAAGAGTCAGCAATAGTCTCCCCTAGATGGTTTTCAACTGATTATGCAACTTATAGAGAAAAGAGCAGCAGCATGATATACAATTTTAGACTACCAGAGAAAGTGAGCAAAAGATTGTCTTATAACATTAACAAATGTGGAAAAAGCAGAATGAACTTCAATTTAACTGAAATAATACCGAAGCAGCAGCTCGAGTGGTCATAGTGCGCTCTACCGCCACCGGAGCTAGAGTAGGCTCCAAGGTTGAGGAATGTGTTAGGCAAGGTTCAAGATCGATGGTTCCACCTCCTTTCTGAAGGACAAGACAAATAATCACAAAGGTTATATGGGAGGTGGCACAAAGTTCCACATTGAGATAACTTCACATTCAATAGTTATACAAAGAATTTACTCGCATATATAAATCAAAAGTAACATAAATTTGTATCTAGGCAAGAATAGCTGGTAAATGCAAGTCCATCCAGAAAGTATATACAATCATCTGAAACAGAAAGTTTGGCAAAACAAAGTACTGTGTATAAACAAAGTAGGTACAGTGAAAGAGACTCTCTCCAGCTACAAATTTAGAAAGAGAATTCGAAGAAGAGCCTAGATGTTGCCTCACTAGGACTCATGTAGGTCCAGTGGAAAGAAAGAAATAGAAGAGCTTTTGAGAGGAAAATGAATATCGACATTTGAGGAATAACCTCTCATTCATAGTCTCTTTTTGGTGCACCCATGAGGTTACCATTTGTATAGAAAATTAAGAGCTGCTTGTCAGAATCATATTTTGATTAAGATTCTCTACTTTTTGGCATATTGATTATATACGGGAGATCTTGCCATTACAAAACAACATACCCATTATATTCCCACAACTGGGGTCTAGGAAGATAGAGTGTACGCGAACCTTACCCTACCTTTTCAGGTAGAGAGGTGGTTTCCGAAAGAAGAGCTCTTCCCATTATTGATAAAATTATTTCCCTTAAATAAAAAAAGGGAACTCTTTTTGCCCTAAAACCAGAAAGCACAGAAGGGAAGGAATGAAGAATGGTAATCCACACCTTCACAACGGAGCAACGCTCAACACGATAGCTGCAGCCAACTGCAGCTCCCCAGGCACGTGACCGCACATTGTTCCTCAGAGTTGATATGTAACCTTCAAGAAATTCAACAACAAATTTAGAGTCTGACATCAGAAATGCAATGAATCTCGATGCAACAACTAATTTGAACAGATATATGATTTTACTCGCAGAAATCATGTTATAGATTCGACGGCCCTGAACATCAAGTCAGTAAGTATCTTTTTCCCCAGTAGTTAAAAAACTGTCATAAGAAGAGTACAGCGCCTACTATATTTGAAACCAAGATGTCCACAAGAGAAGAAGAACAAAAAAAAAAAAAAAAACAAAGACACAAGGGATCAATTGATATTGATGAACAATAGGCACATTTCAAGGGGATAAGCAATATGCGTACTTGCACCTCCTTAGATACTCCATTTTTCTCATAATCAATTAGTGCTGTTGATATAAGATGCACATTTCGAGGGATCAGGAACTTGTCAACTTGCAGAAGTTTGGATTTTCTATCAGTTTAACATGTCAAAACAGAGATCAGGAAAACTAAAAATGGAAGTTTAGGGCCAATATTGTATAAAACACTGTGGGGAGATCTCCATAAGGAACAAACTAGTTAACATTATGGAAAAAAATATGCATGCATCCAGGTAGTTCACCACATATAAATCTTCAGAGAGATTCACCATCAACCATAAAAAGTACAAGAGGCTACCCTAACTGATTCTTTGTTTTTCTGATGATTCATGGGATATGTAGAAGTACCAGAAATTCAAAAAGATACACTGCAAGTGCAAGACATACTTGAGAGATTTTCTGCTTCATTATTGTTCTTACATATTACTGAATAGGTGCACCTTACAGCTATTCAATAGCTAAAGTAGATCAAACAGTCATTTCTCATCAGATCATGCATTGATTTTACAAATATATCACTTGGCATAGGATTTATACGAAGTACACTTGCCTTTCTAAAATTCATTTAGACTTGGTTGAGGGGGAAGCAAGGTACTTAACCAAGTCACAAGCTTTTAATAAATACTGTCTTGGCTTGAGTAATCAAATTCTTTAATTTGAACTCCAGACGTCAACATGAATGAAAGAAAACCTTATTACTTCAGCTACCAAAAAGTGTCATAACCCATGTTTGATCCTATAGGTGCCAAAATACAAACCAAGAGTATTCACAACATGTAGCAGAGAGAGTCTAATCAAAACTTCGGGACTAAGAGGTGACTGTAAAATTTAGGGCTACAAGTGCTAGAATCATCCTGCAGTCACACAGGGTCTGGGCACGGGCCACATCCCAAGGGGGTGTGATTAGGTAGCATACCCTGATGCAAGCATCAATGGCTGATTCCGTGGCCCAAACCCATGACTTGTAGGTCACACATAGACACTTTACCGTTGCTCCAAGGCTCTTCAATTTAGGGATAAAAAGAAGCTCAAATCAACTTCTTTTATAACTGGTGCCCGGGCCACCTCCCACCAATAATAGGTACTAGGCAACTATGTCCACCAAGGTTAAGGCAGATGGAAAGAAATTGCCTATTGTTTTTGTCTCAAATGAGATGTGAACCTAAGACATGGTTCCCAGCTCACTCCATTTACCACTAGGCTATACCCTAGGGTGCAGCTCAAAACAACTTACCAAAGAGAAAATTTTAGAACATTATACCATTTGTAGAACAAGCTTTGTTTCCTAACAATAGCAATATTGAAGCAAAATTTCGTGCAGGAGACTTACAATTTTGTGGAGGTAGCACCCTGATAGTAGCACGTAACTCCATAATGGTTGGCAAAAGAGGAGAAGCAGTCATACGACAGTAACCTGTGTGCATAAGAACTGGAGAAACAAGACAAACATTAGTTAATAGATATCATAAACTATATTGTCCCTGATCACAAAATGGGGAAGTTCTCGAGCAATTCTGAGGCATAAGGCTAAACAGTTTTCCCAAGTTTGCCCGAATGGACAAGCAGATAAGTTAATGGTATTTGATGTGATATACGCATATATCTATGACTCTTTAACAGGAGACAAACAGAAACCTGTAGCACAATCAACTAGAAGGAAAGTTCAGGACAATCACATTGCCCCTTTATAATAATTATCTACAAGTTTGATTGACTAGATCATAGTTCTGAAAAATTCGAGGAACAATGGAAGCTCGACCAGCAAAAGAATCCACCATACCAAGGTATCCTTCAAACTGGAAACCCTATAACACTGTTGGCTTGCAAAATTTTGTGGCAAATGATAAAATGACCATACACTAAATTTGTTTTCTAGTGCAAATTATTTGGTGAGTGAAATCAAGATGAACTCATCACCTTCCAATCTATTGCATATTCCCATTCGATCCGGCATCATAAGTCATATCGTTTCGACTTTTTCAGGATTCCACCTTTTCATTATGTACAAGGACTTCCTACATACTCTTCTCTTCCATCCAAAGAAACACCTCCACATCCATTGACCTGTGTGCGCATCTCTCTTCACATAGTCATCTCTTATTCTATGTCATGCACCCACATCAAGAAAGTTTTAACTTTATGACCAGTTCCCGCCATCCAGGTTAAGTTTCAAACCACATTGCAGTTGCCACCACTGTCAGAAAATACCTACGGACCTGACCATTATCACCACTAAAAACATTCTATAACTGTACACTTGCACAGCCACTGAACCATTATTCACACTTCACAGTCCACACTACCCATTTCTTTCACAACCAACCCTGAACAAAACAAGCACTACCATAGATTCAGAATGAGTTTTGCGGTTCTAACCTTCTCAAAGCTGTCTACTTTCTCTTTTTCACCTGCTACCTCTGCTTAGAGAAGGGGGGAAAAATTATGCAGGCATTGTAACATATGTTTAGACCTTTTTGAGAAAATTCACAACTCCTAAATCCACTACATTTCCTTATACTAAAAGTTGAATGAAAATAAAAATTGTTCACCTTCCAACTCCAAAGAAAATACCATCTATTTTGAAGCTACACAGCTCTACATGCATCCTTTGGGAGTAAATAGAACTGAGGATCAAAAGATGCAGTTCCATTCACCACAGACAAATCATTTCTATTTTTATTTTTTATTTTGGAATAAGTTCAACCAGACAGGTCAAAGGCCAGAGAGTAAGGGCATACTTCTTGAATAGCCTACCAAATCAACATCCACAAGTCAAACTTCTCAAAGCAGAGATTCAATGAACTGATTGTTACTCGCTGAGATCACTTCTCCACTTCATTCATTGACGAGCACGGTTTCACACATGAAGCAAAACCCAATTGTGTTTAAGCTTTAGTAATACTAACCAGAATTAGATAGCTTCTGGTTTAAACCTTCTCAAACCTATCTTCTTTCTCTTACTCCACCTGCAACCTCTGCTAAGAGAACTGGGGAAACAAATAGCTACGCATGTAGTGCATTCCACCACAAGTTTAGACCTCTTTGACAAAATCCTGAACTCCTAAACTTACTACATTCCTATACGGCTAGCATAAAGTTGAATGAATATGAAAAGGAAACCCCCCACCAGAGCTCCACGTCAATGCATGTGTCCTTTGGGAGTGAATAAATCTATGGGTCAAGAGATTCAATTCTGTTCAACCGAGACAGACCATTTCCCCAGGAAACAGACTCTCTACTTCTATGAGGTAGTGGTAAGGTCTACGTACATTCTACCCTCCCCAGACCCCACTTGTGGGATTCCACTGGGTATGTTGTTGTTGTTGTTGTTGTCGAGACAGTGCATTTCATTTTTGAAGTAAGTTAAACCCAGACAGTTTCTTAAAAGCCTGACACCAAGGGGCAGTATTCTAGAATAGATTGCCAAATCAGTATATAGACAAGTGAAATGAGTCACATTACCAACAACAGGGTGATTCCTCTTAACCCAACTTAACCACAAGAACTCACAAACTCAACATCCAGAATCATCTGTCATCTAGGATCATCAGTTCATGCCTCTAACACCTGCATCAAAGTACTAAGCAACCTCCTCATCCAATGTGTTTTTCTCTTAAATTCCACATCTAACAATCCCACTATAAATCCATAATACCTCAACTAAGATCTCATAGCCTGCAAATACCACACAAAAGACAATGCTCGACAGCAGGCCATTCAACCTTGCCTGCAGATTATTGTTTAATGAAATACTGAAATATTTAAGGTGGCACCATGTTTGAGATCTGAACTAAGATTTGAACCTAACTTTCTAACTTAAGGCTCCTGATTTTCACAAATTTAATGTAAATGTGGAAAGCGTGTCTAGAAGCGTATGCATTTCCTTACATCTGATTTCCATAGATTCTCTAGCTATTTCCAAAACATCCCTCAAAAATTAATCAACAAAACTTTCTTTTGGTAGGATACAAGCTGCTCCCAAAATACACAAGGAGAAACAAAAAAGTTGTAATTGGAAACTGCAGTGAGCTAAGCTAAGTTGCTTCTCTTAATTTACCCTTTACTTTCACTTAGTGCACAAACAACAAAAATACATACATACATACATGAGTGCACAATGGAGCCTTAATATTATTGAACACGAGTGACAAACCTGCGACAAGATCCGAGTCATTGGTATATATATCTGTTCCCCATAGTTGGCCACCTCTCACCTGCAAATGACATAGTACTCAAATGACGATGATAACATGATTAGACAAATATAAACTACAATTGGAAGAGATAAGACTGGGAGAAAGATGAAACATTAGCCAGAACTGTAGACATGGGGATTTGAGAAGTGTATCAGAATTAGTGGCAGGAATACGCATACAAAGGATAAAATGTGCTTGCTCAACAAGTTTTATCATCCAGCATAATGAGGGGAAGCAAGAGATGACGCTTGGTACTTATACTAGAATTCTGAAGATCTTCTTGTATTGCATCTCGAGTTAAATTTGGTCCATCAATTGACCAGTATAATCTTGCACACAGATTTTAATTGTTAAGAGATTAAGAGAGAGTGTTCAGTAAGCTTATAACTGGCCAAACCACTTATTACTTGTTACTAATTTCAGCACATATGTCCAGATATATAACTGTAAATATGTAAAATCAGTTCCAACACTCAAAGTGGTTTTCAGCAATTGATGCTTATCAACTATTGTTAGTCAGCTTACTCCAAACGGGCTCTAAATAATATTATATGTGCCTACATTCACACATTCCTAGATTAATTGAAGTAATTAAGAGCATTATTATAGAATACTATAATAGGATACCTTAGGATATCTATATTAAATTAGAGGCTAATTACTTACCTTATTAGGCTAGACTCCTATATGAAGAGCCCGTTTATTTTACTTTTTTTTAAATAACTGTGGTGTCCGAGACTGCACCAAGATGGTAGAGGCTCTAATTGTCGAGAGGCTCTAGACCAGGTGTTGTATATTAATGGAACACTTTATACCATTATCCAAAACAAAGGAGTGCCAAACATATACATGAAGAAGTCTTCACATGTTATGCTAAACTATCAAAGCAAACTCATGGTATTCCTATTTCCACAAAAATAATTATCAATCCTAATACGCCAGAGGAAGTCAAATTGCATGAACAGAGGTTTCTTATACAACAAGAGGAAGTATGGGAAGTAGAAGTGTGTAGTTAAACATAGAATGACACAAAAACTACATATTGCCGAGATAAGAAGAAAACCTTGGCATTGAATGGATAGAAACCTCAACCAACAAGCTCCATAGGGGAACAATTACTTCCCTAATGCAAGCCACAGATCCGAGCGATAGATTTGATTCAATCAGTAAAAGGATATCCTCTGAAATCTAACTATTAAGACGAACTTGCAATTATTAAGTAACCAAACCTTGTACAACAGTATGTGTTCACATCTACCCGTAACCTATTTAAACTAATCTAGAACCACAAGTATTGAGGGACACCTACCATCCAATTTCCCTTTCTTTTTCAACAACATAATACCCAGTGAAATTCCACAAGTAGGGTCTTGGGAGGTTAGAGTACAAGCAGACCATACCCCTAGCTAGCTAGGGTAGAGAGGTCGTTTCCAAAGGACCCTCAAGTCCGGCGCAACCCCTTTATCTTGTTCAACGATGGGAAAGGAAAAGCCCCTAAGCGGAGTATCAAAAGAGATATTATTTAAAATTAATAAGATCATTATCTTAGAAGAACAAAAATAGAAGAAAATGAATAAAATTTAAAAGGTGTATATGAATCCTCAGCTACCACTCCAATCTTACCTGACGATTTGTAGCTGATACGTGTTCAGCTGGAATCCTAATTTCTAGAGTAAGATCACTTGGAGAGCTATCAGATGCTCCATCTGCTTTGGATGATTCATCTTCCTTCCACAATTTAATCAGTTCTGGCATGCACTCACCAACTCTATAATTGACAGCAGATATATCATGCTTAGCTGCAAAGACAAAGGAAACATTTGTTCATATATGGTGCATGCGCACTGAGTCAACAACAATTTTTGCCTCCCATCTTTGTCAGCTAATCTATGAACAGCCTCTGTTCTGTAGTTGTACCAGAATTTTTCCATACAAAAGCAGCAGCAAGCAAGCATACTGGGATGAAACAGTTAGGGAAGCTTCCTAACCTACTGATGACTGATATTTCAATGGCAGGTGAAAGCAACAAATATTTCCTAAAAAATGTCTGAGATCAAAGTTATTATTACAAGCAACCTCACAAAGAAAAAAAAAGTTACAGAACTTCAACGAAGAGGCAGAAAACAGTTCAATCCACTCGCTTTTCTTATTCGACTATTCAAAATAGGAATTTTATAAACCCCTTCAACTAAATAAGTAATATGATCTGTAGATATGCTGGTCTAAATTTAATGGATCGGAATCATTTGCGTACGTTACAAGTACCAAATCCGCAACTTCAAGCATACAATGTACCCTTACGGGTCACAACAAGCAAAATACTTATTTACTAGAATTAAAGGTTGCAGTCAGTATGTCAATAGAATTTACACGTAGCAATTGTCCACAAACAATAGATTACATGTGAATCTGAGATACTATCTGACAGCTAATACAATAGGCGTTACAAGTTCCACAAATGTCAGATTACAGTTGTATGCTATAAGTTGGTTTTTGCACAAAGTGGCTGATTTTCTGAAACTCTGATTTAGTTGATGTGAAATGTAATAAGTACCACTATATATTTTTGACACAGTTAAAAAAAAAAAAAAAAAAAAAAGGTTATCCTGAAAACTACAAAATAAAATCTCCAGTAATGCATGGCTGTCACTTTTCTAATTCAAAATAGAAACCTTTCATGTTTAAAATAATCAGACATAAAAAAAAAAGGGCCTTGGTCCTAACTCAAGCCAAAAGTTAGTTCATGATATTAGGATTGTTCAAAACATATGCAGAGACAAAAATCTCTCAGCCACTGTGAGACATTCTGACACTTAATCCCCATGCGTTGCATGGAACACTTGGAGCGTGGAACAATAGGGATCATTCTGGCTACGCTACCATGTAAATAAAATGCTAGCTCATGAGGTGGTCCAAAGACATGTAAGCACGCAACAGTTCATTCCCTCAACCAATGTGCGACATTATAACAAAATTATACAGAAGTAGATTTAAGGATTGAGCTTAAGTAACCATCCTGAATCTGACCACTTTTTACTGTGTTTAAGCTAGTATTTTCAATTATAAACAGACACTGAAGAATTAGAAGTCACTTTCCCTAATTCTCACCGAACAGGATACAATAGCATGTTTTCCCTTGATAATGACCGACATAACCTTCTCAATTTATTAATTTTTGTGGACCTGTTGGAGTATTTTTTGGAATTTTACTAATGTCCATTCCTCGATTTGGATTAGATTCGACACGGGATAGGGAAGACGTAAATTTGTCATGAAATATTAATGCATCTAAGATGCAGGTGAAGGACTCTGTAACTGTGGCAGACTAGAAAGGAGATCAATGCAACTCACGATTTTATGAAAAAGGCAAAAATACAAGGAGAATTCATATTCTCAAAGAAACAGATATTCATACCATGACTTAGATAGCTCGCCTACTCCCCGTTTTGGTGTACTTTTTTATGGTTAATTTTCGGGTATGATTTCATGTAAAATGATCTTTTAGTTCCTAACCTAACCATAGATTGCACGTATAGAGTTTTCGAAAAGCTTAGTATGTTACAAAGTACATAAGAACCTAAGTTAACTTTATCAAAAAAAACAAAGTACATAAGAACCAAAGATATTTTAGTCAAAGTAATTCTATGTCATCTCTATTTTAGTGCTCAATCTGATGAACAAAGAAAGGGGTAAAAGAGATGTTTCTTTTTAAAAAAAGGTAGTCATTTAAAGAAAGAGCACAAGATTGACAATGTAGATTGGCTTTACACAATCCAGCAAACCTAAGTTGCTCGGACTCAACTGTGGGTGTCCTATACGGGTGCGAATTTAGAGGTCGGATCCTTCACGGTCTAATTTTTAAGATTCGGGGATATGGATCCATGTATGGATACGGGTGCAGGGATTCACCTAAAAATAATCAAAACATCTAAAAATAGAGTGATAAAACCTAAATTATGAGATATTATGTGAAAAACTTGAAGAGAACCCTAGAAGGAGATTAAAGGAAAAGGCGTGATATAGAAATTTCTATATAAAAGGTATTCTATTTTCTTCAATTTCACCTTAACTTTTGTATTGATTACAAAAATCATTAAAACTTTCCAAAATTTCCCACACCCACACCCATGTCGTGTCAACACGGATGCAACACCAAAAGTGAAGAGTCCAAGCAACTTAACAGCAAATGGTCCCTTGATACAGAGCACACGAGTCAAACGACCTTTGAAATGGTTGTAAAAAGGTGAACTTAATATGTAACGTGTAGCCAGAAAGTGTTTGTACAAGAAGACTCCAATGCAAAAAGATAATGTATGGTCATCTTATATGACTTGCAGTTCAAGCAAGACAATCTTCTAATTCTGGCAAGAACAGGTTTTCAACTATTTTGGAAAACTAGAAATTGGTCACTACATCACTATCATAATGCACAACAAAACTTAATAGCTGTGGGGGCAGTTAGAATGATTATACAAATTCAAACAAATGGCCCGAAGTTTGCAGTTTATAGTCCAAAGTAATACAAAATTTAGGATAGTTAAGGTTATATAGAGTATCTGGAAACACCATGTAGACAAGTTCCAGCAATCAATGGAGTAAATCCAGAAGGAAGAAAACTACATGCCCACATGAGATGCAGAAAGAAAATAATGAATCAGGACATCTACAGAGTTCCTTTCTCATCATGCTGGAAAAGTAATGACCAACAAGTCATTCAAAATTGTTCAAGTATAACACTTCTATAGAAGGAGATTCATGTAACTATAGACAGAAAAGGAAAGCAGTCAGGATGAAAAGTGGAAACAAAAGCAGGAACATGTCAGCCTATAATTCTGCATATAGGCATATCTGACAACCTAAGGCAGAAACAGCTGGCAAATTTTGAAGAATGCTGACCAAAAGAGCATCAATACCTAACATGGAAACTATCTCAACCAATAAAAGATGGGATCAATGTTGTCTTATTAGTTAAACTTAGCAATTTTTCAGAATCAAGCAAATCTGCAAACATGAATGCCAAGGACAACTTCCTCCTGGATGGTACCAATTTGAGACAACTCCAAGATTACTTTAACAGCTTACCTTGAGATCTGCATGGAAAGACAGAAGAAGAGTTACACTACACAACAACAAAAGGCAGGTCTATGTCCAGATATCATCAAAGTGGAAAAAAATACATCAAATTTCCAGGCTAAATAATTTATAGGAAGTTTTTCAACACACATTAATAATTTGCAGCCGCTAGACAAGAAAATGAGTAATTTGTAGTAGCTACAAGAAAAAATGAACTGAACACGTTTATGATAACCTGGTTGAATTGCTTGACAGGAGGAATTTTCAAGACAAGGAAAAATGAAAGAATTCCAAAATATAATCGAATTTCTTCACAAACTAAGAAAAAATAATCTACTCTTCTTTTATTTTTTTTTGATAACCGATAAATCTATTGATTAGGCTTCAAAAGTCGGAGGATAATAGGTCAGACCCTATCCTTCTCCATTTAAACACCACATCTAGTTCCCCAATAGGATTCGAAGTTGTGACGTGCACCTACCACACGCCCCACATTATACTACCTTTGCCTCTGAACCAAAGACCTGGGACCAGAAAATAATATATTCTCAATTCTCAATAGCTGAAAAGATGGCAACCTGAATTGGCAGAAGAATGACCAAAATTCAAGGTCTAGAGGTGGAGGTCATGTGCTGTAGAGAATAGCAACATTGGTGGTATTGGTAGTTGAAGAGAGGAACATCCAGAATAATCACCAGAGAAATGAGTAGTGGCAGTTCCCTCAGGAAGATAGGAGTGACAATGGTCACAGGAAAAAGAGGACCGGCATGCTAGAAAAAGAGAGGAGCAGCGCCAAAAGCCGGAAAAAGGTGTCAGAGCAGTCGACGCCACTCTTGGATGAGAGTACTGAATGCTAAAAAACAAAGGAAAGAAGAAAAACAATGACCTGTGGGCAGCATAAGGTTGTCTCTTATAGCTGGAAGCGGTATGAATGCCTATCAAGATCGAAAAGGCTCAACTACCTTGATAAAATTGAATTGAGGTTTTATTGATTTAGTTGATTAACAATGTAATGTACAAGAGGAACTCATATATAAGAGCCTATGGAGTATGGAAAATATGACAGGTAAGCATTCTCTATGTTTATAAGGTAAGAAAATATTCTATAATTAAACAAAACATCATAAGGTATCCTATGGGAAGTTCTATTATTTTTCCTTTTTTTTTTTTTACAAGTTCTATAACATTTTCCTCATATAATTTCATTGAATTAAGACGTTTATGAATCTACTAGACATGTATTCTCTAACATACAACAGTTCTAATAGCATCAAACTCTAGGATTGTAGCAGACAGAGAGTCTATGATGTCTTTCTAGAGTTGCAACGGCCCATTACATCTGTTGGTTGTTGTCTATGGATTGTCTATGGCTCATCATTTATGGGTAAAGCATCAGACACTGTCAAGTCAGTCATCAAAGGAAAAAAATCATACCCTTCATTTTCATGAGTGTGTGACCTAAAACGAGGATCACGGTTGGCCATGGGACTCCCTCTTGGCCGCGACATTCTCTTGCGCTGCTGAACTCCATAACTGAAAGATTCTCTTTCCCTTTCTCCACCTCCTTCAGTATCCAGGTCTCCCTCCTCTGGTTCTTTATCATGGCACTTGACACGTTTCTCAGGCCTCTCTCCTTCCAAATCAGTATCTCTTTCTTTTCTCCTCTCACTTCCATCTCTGTCAGTACTTTTCCAGCTATCATGATCTTTCTGCTTATTCTGCTCCGCTGCTGTGTTTTCCGGCTCATTTGTTTTTCCAGGAACATCAATCACTTCTTTCTCGCTCTGCAAGACCTCCCTCTCCACTCCACTCCACACGTCCCTCTTCATATGGTCCTTTTCCCAGTCCTTTGGTCTGTCCTTATCCTTTGAAAGATCATTTCTTTCCTTCTCCCACCGCTCGGATTCCCTTTCCTCTTTAAGCAACTCCTTGTTATCAGAAGTGCTATTCCCTAGTTGTAAATTGTTCCGACAATCATTTCTTTCTTTATCCCTTTCTCCCCATTCCCGGTGCTTCCCTTCTTTCCTTTTTCTATCTTTATCTTTGTATTTATCGTCAACTTTCAAATCCATCTTATTTTCAGCAACAGCTTCACGCACTTTAGCAAAATCCCTGTTCTCAGAATTTGAGACTTCTTTTCCTATCTCAGCAGCACCATGGCTTCTTGATGCATGCCATGGATCCATGTTCCCAACAGGGAGATCAGGATATCTTTTTCCCCTGTTCTGTTCTTTCGGATCTTTCCAGCTCACTGCGCTAAACCTGTCCTTATCTGCCTTCAAATCTCCTTTATACTCGGAGTAAGTATCCCTATTATGTTTAATGTCCTTACCATCATCAGCTCTGTTCTCAAATCTATCATCCTTGTCAGCTTTAGCCCCTTGGTACAACTCCCTTAATTCACTTTTCGCATCACGATTCTCAACCTTGACCTCCTTGTTAATTTCCTTGGGCTCCAACCTATTTTCTGAAGCAACAGGATGATCAGGATGTGAAACAACTGGACATGATGACACCCGGTACATTGGTAGCACAGGAGATCTTCTATCTGCATCTCGTGATGATTCAGTCCGTTGAATCTTCGGCATTCGAGTATTCTGTCCCACATCAAAGGAGGCATGATATTCAGGCGTTCCCGAGCTCATCACCTTGGGAAATGCACCAGAGTCATCATGTGAATATTTTGGAGCAGAAGAGTAACTATGGTTACTGCCCCCACCATTTCCACCATCCTCATGAGGTCTTTTATTCGGAGTACCACTCATATCCTGGCTTTCTCGGCATATAAGTTAAGGAACCTCAAGAACCACAACCTGCAAAACATTGAAACCCTATGAATATCATCCACCTAAATTGATATGTGCTGAGAAAGTAACAACGAAAACCACCTACAGGCAACAAAGTAATCAACTTTTGACCAAATTCATAAACAGCTTAACAAATGCAAAGCCATTTATAATTAACATTCACATGCTAGGTGACAATCTTGCAAGCTAGCTTCATACCTTATTAAAATTCTATAATCAACAACAACAACAACATTACCCCAATGCCTCAAAGGCTCCCGCCCATTGCGGAATAAGGGGGGGTCGGATGTACGCAGCCTGACCCCTATGTTTAAAAATATAGCGCGATTGTTTCCGGATAACCCATGATGAGCGTCGAAAGTTGCATTGACTAACTGCTACTTCACAATTGAAAGAAGTTTTGAAAGAAGCGCAGACAGTTTAAAGCGCCATTTTGTTTTATTCCATCATACCCCAAAGCCAAAAAATAGTGAATCTTTAGCTCCATACGAGATTGATGGAAAATTAAAATTCTATAATCAAAGATGTTTTTTCTATTTTGTGAGTTAATCAAAGGCAAGATATCATCTTTTCTATCTATGGTTAGTAGCAAGCTTACAAACTTCAAAATTTGATATAACAATTAGCAAGCACAATTGATGGACAGCATTTCCATTTTGATTCAAGCAAGTATTATACCTATCTTCCCTACAAAGATATAACCATTACAAATCAGTTTTTAGTCCAACCAACATGCCATCAACTGACAGTGAGTACACAATCAATCAACCAACTAGGGCTCACTCCAAAATCAGCTAGGTTTTCCAATTTCATTCTAACACTAAAATAATTAGTCATTTCAAACAAATTCAAGATCCTCTATATCTCGAAAGAATTCACATTTACAGTTTTTCAGCAGTTGTCAGTCCCATTTCATAACAATAACATTTGCAGTCACAAAGAACACAGGTAAACCCAAAAAAAAACTAAATCTTTGAATCTAATTTCATGCACCCATAACAGCAAAAGCCACAGTGATCAATCAATCAACCAACTAGGGCTCACTCCATAATTAGTTAGTTTCTCCAATTTCATTCTAACACTAAAATACTTTGTCATTTCAAGCAAATTCAAGATTCTCTATATCTCAAAAGAATCCACATTTATAATTTTTCAGCAGTTGTCAGTCCCATTTCACAACAATAACATTTGCAATCAGAAAGAACACAGATAACCCAAAAAAAGAAAACATCTTTGAATCTAATTACATACACCCATAACAGAAAAAACCACAGTGATTAATCAATCAACCAACTAGAGCTCACTCCAAAATCAGCTCGGTTTTCCAATTTCATTCTAACACTAAAACAACTTGTCATTCCAAAAAAATTCAAGGTTCTCTACACCTCAAAAAGAATTAACATTTAAATGCTTATAACCACTACTAATTCTTCAGCAATTGCCAATTCAATTGCATTACCACAAGATTTGCAAACAGAAAAAACCCAGATAAGCCCAAAAAAACTCTAAATCTTTGAATCTAATTACATACACACAAAGCAGTAAAAATAGATAAAATCCCCAAAATTTAATAAAAAAGTTGTGAACTTTCCGGTCACCTTATCACCGGCGAAGACACAGCAGAAAGACGGAGCCAAAAAAATCGATCTTTTTTCTCTGTAAAATTCTGTAAGAAACACAAAATCCAGAGGCGAATTTGCTTGATTTAAGAGCACAAAGTTTACTGAGGGTAGAAATGGAATAGAAGAAAAAATGTCTAATTAATTTTTTACCGAAAACACCGTCGAAGTTTACACCTATTACAGATTAATCCTTGAAGTATCATTATGAACAAAACAAGGTCCTTATTGGGTTTCAAAGTCGGCAAATTTCATCCCTTTGGTTACCCTAAGTCAAAAGAACTAATGGAATAAAGTAATTCTTAGTTTATAGGTGGTAAGTCGGTACATTTGGTTGAATTGAACGAGTCGAAACGATATAAATTAATATATATATGATTTATTTAGATTAAGATAGATTAATTAACTAGTCAAAATTTGATTATTCAGTTCATATTCTTATTAATCATTTTCAATTAACGAGTTTCATTCTTTTGTTACTCAAACTCACAAAACTAATACAAACTAGTTTGTTCAGCTAGTTTTTTACTTTAACTAATAGAATTAGGTTGTCAAAATTTGAAAATTAGAAAAGATGTTTGTTCTCATATGATATTTTAAAAATGTACATAATATTTAAAAAAGGTCTTGGCCAAAAACTTCTATATTAAAAATGAAAAAAAAATAAGTTTTGAATTTTAAAAATTTTAAAAAATGTATGCCCTCGAACTATGATGAATTTATTATGTTATATAGACTTATTAAATTCTAATAAATGTTTTTCTCAACAAATTATCCTAATTATATTATCATAATCTCATATGAGATAATATTGCCACATATTCCATTGAGTAAGTAGATAAGGAGTAATCTTACTCAATTATAATATTCTAACCTCAAATTAATGACTAAACTTCTAAATCTTATTAATAATAAAATATGAAATAATATGTTTCAATATAAGTCTCATTTTAGATTACATATATAAATGTAAAATAATACATTTTAATATGAATCTTTTTTCAATTTAAGTTATTTCTCTTCAGTTTCTATATAGCCTTTACTTTAAAAAGTATAATATGGAAATGAATTGGACCACTAACCTAAGAATAATAAAAGAGGATACTAAAAATATAATCACTAACGATCTTTTTGATAGATAGATAAATAATAGCAAATTATTAAAATATCAAATTTTTCTTAATAAGTTTTAGTGCTTTTAAACAAAACAAAAAGTTATCTATACTCAATCGCTTTAATCCTCATCTAATCATACAAAATTATTATAACTAAAGAAGTTTAGTAAGGTGAAATACATATTAATCAATAACAATTAAGTGCTAAATGTCTATTTGCACACATACATCATACTCTTAGTGATGATATTGGGTATATTATTATTGTATATAGATTTGTTAGAATAAATTCATGCCACCCTAACACTCCATTAAATTACTTAATCATAACAAATTTGATATAATTTTATGTAAATATGACGTGTGAATAATTTGTTATTATCCGAATGATATAGTTGATAGGTATTCAATATTCATATAAAAAAGATAAATAAATAACATTTTTTTTTCTATTTAATCATAATTAACAAACTCAAACATTGTAACACCCTAAATTTTTTTAAGCTAAGACTGAGTCATTCTTCATAGCATATAGGATTTTATTTAATGATTCTTAATTGAGTATAAGTGTTAAAGTCAAATTTTTAATGTGGGAATAGAATTGGAAAAGATCTAAGGTTACACGAACCCTCTAGTATGAAGCTAAGCTAAAAACTTTCTTAACGTTTGAGTTCTAACGTAAGATTTTATAAAATGTAGATGGACTAGTGACTTTTAGGTTGTATATATATGGTAGGATCAATTCCTAAGTAGTTAAAGTATATTATGTGTGATTTAGAGTCATAGGGGATCTTTTACATCAAGCCAAGTCCAAAGAATTTCTAGTAACTAAGTTTTCGTATGAGTCGATAGAAGGGTCAATTTCAAATGACCATATCTCCTAAAGTATAAAGAAATAGGTAACCCATAATATATCAAATCAAAGATGTTTGAATTAGCTTTCCAAGGCATTTGGTTTCGCATTAATCAGAGTTCGGAGTAGAAAGTTATGGCCATTTTAGTGAAAGGGGTGCAGAGCTGTCCGAAGGTCTGCGCCTGGAGCGCGTTGCGGACTTGATGCGGACCCTCACTGAATGAGTTAATGACGTTTTTTCTTTACAATCTGAGGGTATTTTTATCCTAAAATCTTTGGGGGTCTATTTAAGGTCTTGAAAAGTCCAAAACGTCAGTTTCATATATCAAAAACCCTCTCCTTCACTGTTAAATATGAAGGCTCAAGAATTATCAAGAAAATCTTCAAGTTAGGATTAGCTTCCAAGATTCCTCAAGGTAAGTTATTCTTCATGAATTTCAAGCTACCCAATCTAGATTTCTTTATCTATTCATAAATCTCTAATAGAATCTTAAATCATAACCTAGGGTTTCAAGAATCCCAAGAAAAGATTTCTTGATTCTTCTTTTTCAAGAATGGAGGGTTCTTCATAAAGAACTCTAAAGATTCTAAGTCAACAACTCAAGAATTAAAGAGATTTCCTTCAACCAGCGATTTATCTCTCAATTTTGATCGGATTTGAGCGATTCAAAAGGCTAAATTGTATATTTTTTCGAGGAGAACATCGTGGGAGCTTCAGAAATTGGATTTGGTGCATTGTTTGAGGTAAAATTTGTTGATTTACTGTTGCATTTTTAATATATTGATATATCAATTCTAGCAATTTTTATATAGATCTTTTGAGAATTTTAATATGCGATTCTTCCTTATATTAACTCTATTTTTTAATTGGTTTTTGTCGTTGAATTCCTTATCACTTGGGAAACATTTTCCTGTATAAATTTCTAGATTCCGATAAAATTTTCTAGCGATGAAATTTTTGGACCATTTTACCCTTTTCACCCGAATTAATTGATTTTAGTGTCGTCAGATTCATTATATAATTATGATGTTATATTTAAATAGATTTTGGGAAATTAAAGTGTCATAGAAAGAGAAAAACTTCGAAATTGACGTGATTCGAGACTTTATATAAGACAAGTGAATTTCTTAACCTTTGTTAAGTATATAGAATCTTG